>BDUI01001442.1:61835-80491 GCA_002335545.1 Apodemus speciosus
AGGTGAGAAGTCTTTCTTTAGCTCTGTGCCCCATTTTTTGATAGGGTTATTTGGTTTTCTGGGGTCTAACTTCTTGAGTTCATTGTATACATTGGACATTAGCCCATTTTTTAAGATTTTTTCTGTGATTTTATGTTCCTCTGAAGACAAAGGACTCTCCGTTAAAGCAGACACAGGCTTTTTGTCTGCTTGGGATCTGGACCTTGCTACAAATGCTTTGTTTTGTATTTTGAGCATTGAGAGTATAAGATTCTTTTTTAAAAAAATGTAGAAAAAAACTCCTGAGAGTGAGAAAGGCTCCAAGGGAGAAAATTATTCTACGTGTATGTTTTAAAGATTTATAATTTTACATGTCTCAAAAAAATTTTACATGTCTCTGTGTGTTCATGTGTATATGTCTTTATATGTGTGTCTGTGTCTGTTTGTGTCCCTATATATGTCTCTGTGTGTCTGTATGTATGTGTGTGTGTTTGTGTTGGTATTTGTGTGTTTATGTGTGTGTATGTCTGTGTTTGTGTCTCTGTGTATGTCTCTGTGTGTCTGTATATGTATGTTTATCTGTGTATGTCTATGTGTATGTCTGTCTGTGTGTATTTCTGTATGTTTATGTGTATGTGAATGTAAGGATGTGTCCATTAGGCTGAGTGAGCTTGTGAGAGAACTAGATTTTTTTTTTATCGTTCTTTATCTATTTATTTGAAGCAAGTTCTCTTCCTGTACCTGGAGCTTGCATTTTCTTGGCTAGGCAGGAAGCCATCAAGCCCTAGTGCCCTTCCTATCTTACCTTTCTAGAAGGTTGAGTACAGAGGCTTAAGGATGCCTGGCTTATTATGTGGGTACTGCTAGTCAAACCCTAGCCTCACTGTTATGCAAGTGATCCTAATGACTGGACTATCTCAGCAGATCAGAACCTGGAGTTATCTTCACCCACCTCAACACCTAAATGATGAACAGTGTCTTAGTTTGGGTCCTATTGGTGTGAAGCAACACCATTATGAAGGCAACTCTTATAAAGGGCAACATTTAATTAGGGATGGCTCACAGTTTCAGAGGTTCAGTCCATTATCATCTTGGTGGTAAGCATGGCATCATGCAGCGAACTTGGTGCTGGAGGTGCCAAGAGTTCTACATCTCAATCCAAAGGAAGCCAGGATCTTCAACAGGTAGCCAGAAGGAGGGTCTCTTCATCACTGGGTGTAGTTTAGGCACTAGGAGACTTCAAAGCCTGCCAAAGTAACTCACTTCCTCTAACAAGGCCACACCTATTCCTAAAAGGCCACACTTTCAAATAGTGATACTTCCCATGAACCAATCATATTCATACCACCACAGACAGTCTGATGAAGGTGATGGTGTCCTTAAGATTTCTAACCAGATCATTGCAAGTGACTTTTAGGAGCTCCCACAGGTAGATTTATTTGACCATAATTCTTGTTCCTGTCTAACATGGTATAGTCCTCCATCTCCACAATCAACAGAGCTAACACTCTAGTCACAGGATGGAGCTCCTTTCCCAGGTCACCATCACCTCCACCTAAGAGTCTAAATTCCTTCTTTTGAGAACTCTGTGTTGATGCTGGATCTCAGACACCCAGGGCAGAATATCAACTTGTAAAATCAATGGTCTTTCATTGTTTCACTAATTTCAGTCTCTCCAGCTGAGTGAGTGGCTCACATGGTAGCTTTGGTTCGCTTTGAGACATTTATCCAGGCTGACCTGGAACTCACTATGTAGCCAAGGATGACTTTGAACTTCTGATCTTCTTCCTTCACATTCTGAGTGCAAGGCTTACAAGTCTGAGTCACCATGACCATATTACAAAGTACTGGGAATGCATGCAGCACTTCCTGCATGCACCACAAGTACTCTACCTTCTGATCTACATCTCCAGGCCCCAAATTATCTGTCAGTATTTGAGATCAGGCATTTTAAGATAAAATTTGAGTACATGCTCCAAATWAATAAATACTTGGGTTTTATATTTACACTATAAATATGTGTGTTTATCACATGCATAGATGATGAGGTATTGGCCTAATCTAGCAGGTTATTCTTCAGCAGTAGAGTCCTAAGGGGAACAATGACCAGGAGAAGAGAATGTAAGTAGATGAGAACGTTTGGGATCAGGAGGTCTTATACTAGCTGATGGTTCATACAAGTAAGCTTATTAAGAAATACAGCATCCTGTAAACATTTGAAGGAGAAAATGGAACAGATTCAGCAGAAAGCCATCATCATACAATGGGACAAAATCAGTAGAAAGCTAATGAAGCAATCAATGTTGCATGAAGGGAACACAGGGTATCTCAAGAGAATAACAGACCAAGCACTCAGCATCCTTGGGGCTGATAATCATAGCTCCTTAGCATGATAAGAATTGGGTTTTCAGAAAATCATAACTTCCCCCTAGGTCCTGGCCTCAAGATCTTGCTGGCCTGCCAAGCATATTCCTGGGCCTCACAGGAAAGCTCCCAAGACTCAGCTCCAGACCATGACTAGCTCTCCCATGCATGTCCCGGGTTTAGAGAAGAAGCTATTTCTTTCTTCATATACCAGGGCCTCAGGTAGGTCTAGCTCTCAACAAAGTATATAATATACCTTGTTAATTATGGTTTAGTTTCTTTTTTGTAACTTTAGATTTTATTAAGTGTTTTCAGGCTCAGTTAGCTAAGAGCTCTTTGTGAAGGTCTTCAAGCCATGGGCATGGTCTAATGGGTCAACTCTGCCGTCTTCCTGCCATCTGCTTGTGTTTGCCTCACTAGTATTATCTCTGCCAATTTGTCCTCCATAAGAGTTTTGAAAGCACCTGTCCACTTAGTGACAAGGTTTGATTCAAACTTTATGATGAAAGAAGCAATTCTTCTTAGGACAGCACAATGGACAGAGCAAAGAGCAACCGCAAAGGGCATTCAATACTAGTAATCCTTAATTACTTTCTAAATGTTTAAATTTAAAAACAGATAAATAGGGGCTTGGAGAGATGGCTAAGTGGTTAAATGTGCATTCTGCTTAGAGGACCCAGGTTCAATTCATAGTACCCACATTCAGGGCGCTCCAATGACCTCTTCTGGCTTCTGTGGCTTCTTTGGCTTCCAAAAAATCAACTCCCCTTAGGCCCTGACCTCAGGACATTACTGGCGTGACACATTACACACACATATATAGGCATAATTTTAAAGTTGATATATAGAGTATTAAGAATAGATGAATAGATGATCTAACATTTTCTACTCTCTCTATTTTTTTAGCCTTTCTAACAAGTTAAAGTCAACTGTGGAAATTCTATCTAAGACAAAATTAATCTAACCATGTGGCCATTTTAGAAACTGACAAAAACTCAAGTTCAAGAATGCAAGTCATTGTTCTTTTTTTTCTTTTCAGTTTAAAATGGAGACAAGACAAGGTGGAGTCAGGTCTTTGTGAAGCACTAAAATTGTTTGGTCGCTTTATTTTTAAACCTGTTATAAATAAAGTGTTCATTCCACTAATACTGTGGGTGCCTATCTTTAGACTCAAGACTGTAGGATTCTTCACACAGTAACAAAGCAGTGACAGCTGTGCAAGCCATGCCAGCTGAAGGCTGTGCATTGTGGTATTAGCCAGTAGAGCAGAGGTTGACTGATGTTGGAGGTTGGTTCCAAGAAAGCCTATTATTACCTCTTTGCAGAAGTAGATACAATTATATTTTATAATGTAGATAAGTCTACTTAGCACCATTAGTGATATGTACCTAATGTTATTATAAGTGGTATGATTGCTTGCATGATATCAAATACCGCTAATAATTCGGTGATTGTCAGAATAAAGACACCTTCTTGAAATGGTTCATAGGAATGTAGGGGCACTGTAAATAGTATACTTGTGTTAGGGCCATGGTATTCTTCTTGTCAGCTTCTACTAAAGTCTGAAAACTATACATCTGATTACATACCAATGACAATTCTAGACACTCTGCCCTGAGAGTGGGAGTTCACTTCTGTTCCTCTCTGAATCTCAGAACAATTCTATAAGACCCTCTGTGTGATATTAAAAAAATCATCACGAGGAAAGAATTTTCACATAAACTTTAAAGGTCAAGTTTTTAGATRAGGTTTCATAAAGCAAGATTACCATGGTGTTATACTATATGGATGTGTTGGCTAGTTTCATGGCAACTGGACACAAGCTACAGATATTTGGAGAAAGGGGACCTCAGTTGAAAATATGCCCCCACTGGATTGGCCTTATACAGGTCTTTGTGGGAATTTTCTTGATTAATGATTAATGTGGGAGGGCCCAGATCACTGTGGGTGATGCCACCTCTGGGCTCCTAGTCCTGGGATGGTATGAGAAAGCAGGCTGAGCAAGCCATGATGGAGTAAGATAGTAAGCAGCATTCCTCTATGGCCTTTGTATCAGTTCCTGCCTCCAGGTTCCTGTCCTGATTTGCTTGGGTGATAGATAATAAATTATAAGATGACATAAACTTCCTTCTCTCTAAGTTGCTTATGGCCCTACTGTTTATCACAGCAATAGAAGCCATAATAAAGATGAGTGAAATATTAAAAAAAGTAGAACCTGCACATTCCTGCTCTTGTGTCTCTAACTCTCAGCCCCAGAAGCCTGGCTGTGCATGCACTGGAGATTCATGGAGATTCACTGGCCTGGAGCTCCCACAGCATCTCCGCCCAGCTTGTTAGGTTCCCAGTGGTGGGTTGCTACCACAACAACCCCGTGCTTCAAATCCCCCACAGCCTTTGTGGAGCTCCTCAGGCAAACCTACGCTTGGCCGCCATACCTTTCTCTCTTGAAGCCAGATGAGCCTCCATGTGAAGGAAAACACAACAGAAACTTAGTTCAGAAACAATTTTAACTGAATCTCAGGGCACAACAACTAAAACCTCATCTTTTAAGCCTTATTAAAATCTGATCCCTCCTGTGGCAGATCCTCGTGGATCTGCCATGATAGTAGGAAACTCTAGCAGCTACATCTTACCCCTCTGCTGACCCAGTTCCAAAAAGAAGTAATTCTTTCCTGCTTCCTCTCTAACTCTGTCCAACCCAGAAGTCCTGCTTACTCACTCAGTGATTGGCTCCTTTATTCATCAGGGGATTGCTTCACAAGAACAGCGCTAGGCCATCCACAACAAGGTCCTTTAGCTAAGTCAGGATAGTACAGCTCACCCCATTGTGTAGAAAGCAGAGGGAAGAGAAGTGAAAATAACTATAACAATCATTTGAAGAATTCCTAGTACATTACAAATGACCATATAGGATTATATTTTCATATACAGTCCATTCATTTGCATGACTAACACAAAACTACAAGACACATTGTGAATTCTATAGACTTCTCAAGTGCCTAGAGTCCCCAGGAAGTCTATATAAGACAAACAGCCAAAGAGGTTGCAAATTAAAATAACTAATGCCCCTTTGTCATCAAAATGGCAAAAATTAGGGAGAAAAATACTATTAGTATGCACAGAAATAGGAACCATCACAGATTAAGAATGGAAGTCTGAACACATGTTGGTGAGCAATCACACAGCGGTAGGTACATGTGAATATTCATGCCCTCAAAATCCATCAGTTCTGCTTCTGAGTTCATGCTCTGTGATAATTTTCACGCAAATGTCCTAGAAGACATTTCTGAGGACATTCTCTAGAGTAATGGAGGAAAATCAAGGGAACCAAGTTGTCCAAGACTATGAATATAAATAAGGAAAAATGGAGTGCATGTACTCTGCAGTTATCAGAACTCACCACACACACACACACACACACACACACACACACACACATCTATTGTGTAGGTAGAAGTCAGAAGCAATCTTTAGAGTGTCTGGTTCAATGTTATTTGCCAAGTAAGGAAACAGACACCAAGAAGTCAAAGAATCTACAGGTTTCTTTTTTTAGTTTTTTGGTTTCTTTTTAGAAGGAATTTTATTTAAGTTCATTTGAAGAATTTTTTCTTCAAATGTTTTCTTCTTTAATTGTTGTCTTTCTGCCCTGCAAGATTGCTTTCCAATTCAGGGAAAACCGGACACTGAAGAGGACTCAAAACAAAACTATTTTAAGTGTAAGAATCCAGGCAGATAATAAAAACATATTTTTTAACTTACTCAAATAGTGCACATCTGCATGTATTTGTTTTCAGATTTTGTAGGTTCTGTGGGTGGTAGGCCAGGAAGAAGCACACAGACATTTGTTTTGGGATTGTGCAGTGTAAACAGCATTACCGCGGCAAGGAAGAATTTGAAAGCAAAAATCAACTGAGGGTCAAAATCCAGACCTGCAAGCAACCCGAGTATACCAAGGACCTTCCTGTATCTTTCTTCTCATCAGGAAAGCTTCTTCAAAAGATGCATAGGTCTGACTAGAACTTTTAACATAGACCATTCTCTCTTGATTAAACTTGTCTACTGAAAAACTGCTGTTTGGACAATAGTGACAATAGTTAATTGTCAGCCATCTGGGCTAGCTCTATGTAAATATATTATAGTGATATACTATTTATGTTTTATTTAATTTCACTTGTCATCAAGGTCCTTGATTTGAGCATCGTATTTTAGCTTGACAGAGGTGATTTTTTACTCCTGTTGAAAACCACCTGTCATTCATTTCATACTTTGCTCTAAAGGCATGCACAACTCCTTCCCCCCACCCCAAACTGATGGAGCAAGGCCCGGTGCTCTGTGGTAGCTCCAGAGACCAGCTACTTATTCTAATCACAATGCTATGAGAAGACACTAAATGAGAGACAAATGATGGTACTTTAGAGGCAGAATCTGTCTTCAGTTAATAATGATATTTCCAGTGTGGAAGATCCGAGGACCGCTGCCCAAATTTCAGATGTGCACAATTAGAGCATATGCACATAAGTTTGTGAATAATAGTGGGGGGAACTTCAAAGATGAGATAATTTTGTTTGCGTTTTGCCTGATGCTCTGGCAGTGATGCCGCACACACTCATAGTCAACACACAGAAACACATGTGAATACATATAAACACGAAGCCATGCCAAGTGATTTTATCATGCTGGTCTTATGGCGTGGGGTCGATCGGGTTCTTAGAGAAGGTCCAGCTCTGACACTTGGGAAGTTGAAAATGTGTGTGAAAGAGCTTCCACGGAGAATTGTCAGGCAGCTAAGCACATCCACAATAGGTTGTTGTTCTTCTGCTAGCATACCTGCAGAATATATTCCTCCAAAGGGGGGAAAATACCTTGCTCTACCCAGCCAAAGTCTGTAAGTTATGCGCACAGCAAAAGGCAGTCTCTATGCCTCCCTCTTCCAAAGATCTCAGAAATGAGTTTCGTACTGAGTACCATCCTCACCCATGGGGGTGTCATTCTTGAAGGACATGCGAGCTGGAATGGGAGGGACTTATAGCTCAGAAGTGTCACACATCTTTAAGTATACCACCTCCTTAAGGCATGCATTTGTCCCAACTCTACACACTTTTCATTTGGTTCAAGTGAAGCATTTACACAAATAATGCTTACAACATTATTTGGTGCTCTGAATGTAATGTTAACATAAAGTAATGTTAAGTGAAATTTCCCAGAAATTGTGGAAGATATGGGGTACAGAAGAAATTGGGAGAGGGATTCAAGAGATATGATGTTGATCTGACAGTCGCAGATGTGCTGCCAAGGATGGGTGAGCAATGGATGGATGGGAAGGCTCTGAGTGAAGGAAGATGGAGCTGGACTGGGGAAAAGGAGTCCTGTGAAACGAATCAGCCCTCGGCTGAGTTCTTGACTGTGGCAGGTAGGGAAAGATGAGCCATTGCTCCAGTCAAGTTCCGATGTCTAGAAGCCAGGTTGGGCCTTTTGTCTCCTAGGTTACTTAGCTTTTGCTTATTACAGTTCTTTGAGGTATTAATAAGATGGTAAAAGAGTCAAAGTGACACATAACTAAAACAAGTGCCCTTCTGCTATCTGTTCTTGATAACATATATTGGCCTTTAACAAAAATTCTGGATGAGATGGATGTTGGTATGAGAGACCCTAAATGATAAACAACTAGGGACATACTGTGATGTCCCTATGAGTATCACCCTGATCTAATGAGTATTCTACCTTTTAGCATTCTTAAAAGAATCAAATAGAGCATAAGACCTTCTGGGTTTATCCTGGTGTAACTCTCTTACAGTTCTTCAACTTTCTGCCTCTGGACATTCTAAAACTCTCAACTATTATTGAAGCGGTGGCCCAAGTCTTTGCACTTTTATTAACTTTCATACTGGTTTTAATGAAATAAAACTTAGCTTCTATGTTTGTTTCTGCATTCAACCTTATTGATTGATTATTTGATTGGAGCCTATAGAAAATTCAAACTCACGCAAACAGCATTGGAAAGATCAGAGCTGTATTGTAGCTTCTTGGGTAACTCTGGACATTCCTGTTGATGCAGCATCAAAACATGAAAAAGTAGATTAAAATTCTTGAGTTACAATGGGAAATCTGAAGCCAAGACTCTTAGGGTTTCACTGCTGTGAAAAGACAACATGACCAAGGCAAGTCGTATAAAGGACAACATTTAATTGGAGCTGGCTTACAGTTTCAGAGGTTCAGTCCATTATCATCATAGTGGGAGCATGGTAGTGTCCAGGCAGGGAAGGTGCAGGCAGAGTGGAGAGTTCTACATCTTTATCTGAAGGCTGCTAGCAGAAGACTGCTTCCAGGCAGCTAGAATGAGGATCTTAAAGCCCATACCCACGGTGACACATCTACTCCCTAAAGGCCACACATACTCCAACAGGGCCACACCCTGTAATAGTGCCACTATCTGGGCTGAGCATATACGAACCGTGACACCAAGTAAACAAAACCGGTTCTGTGCATTAAAGTCTACTGAGTAGACATTTAACCAGGCATGGTTTCATAGACTCACTCAGAGTGAGGAAAATGAGGTAAATGGATCTTGCGTATGTTGAAACATTCCATTCTACAGTCTAAAAACTGTAGGGGATCATCAGCCTCTGCCTCCTGAGCTCTGGGACTTTAGATGGACTACCAGAGCAGCTCAGGTTTTGTGTGGTTGCTGGGGAATCAGAACTCCGACCCTCTTGATTGTAGGACAAGTGTTTTATCCACTGAGTCATCTCCCAAGACCCCTTAAAGTTTTTTTAAAGAATTGTGTTATCTAAATATGAAATGTCCAAAAATTGAATTTGAAAGCTGAAACAGATTTAAGTAGGTCACCTTCATGTGACTGTTTATTTTCATGAAAGTGCATACCTAATATAAATCTAGACATGTATCTGCTGCTTATTATTTCAAGTCAAAAGAAAAAAGTGTTCAATTAAAAAAAAGAGTTAGGGCCATTACTCAAACCATTAGTTAGTACTTTACTTAGGAAAATGCCCTACCTGAAGACAATAGCAATGCTTTCCATGCGCTTCCTATCACACTCCATGGTTGAGCAAAATAAACTAATGCTCTTAATCTTTCAAAGACTTTCTTAAGTAAAACTGTAATTATTGATTATTGTTCATATGATGGTCTCCTAGTCATTAACTGTCAACTTGACATAGCCCTGTGTTATCCGAGAGAGTCTCCATCAGATGGGCTTTTGGATATGTCTGTGGGGCATTTTCTGAATTGCTAATTGATATAGGAGACCCCCATCTCACTCTGGGTAGTATCACCCCTGGACAGGTAGTCCTGGGTTGTATAAGAAAGCTAGCTAAACAGAAGCAATGAAGTAATATTTCTCTATGGTTTCAGTTTTGAGTTCCTGCCCTGACTTTTTTCATTAACTTACTACTGTTCCTTGGAAATAGAAGTCAAATAAAACTTTTCCTCCTCTAAGTTGCTTTTTGGTTAGTCCCTTAATATCTTAACTGAATGTAAACTAGAGCAGACAGTGAAGAACAAACTTACTACACATAAGCCTTGCCCTGAGTCATGCACACTAATCACCAGAGGGAATCTAACCTGAAAAAGTTGTTCTCTACAAAGAAGGATATGGTGACCTGGAGTTGGAGAATGGTCAAAGGGAGGCTTTCTCCCTTTGTAGTAGTTATGTCTGCTTTTAAAAATGAAACTACTATGATTACTAATATTCCTAACACATTATTAAAAACATTTAAGTGTTGTGCTGTGTACTGAGGTCTCTTGAATTCTCTTCCTGGCTTGACTTCATTTTTAACCACATTGATGCTCTCAGGTCTGGAAATCAAGACTTAACATAGCCAAAAATCTGCTCGTATTTACCTGTGTGTGTACTGGAATCATCTCATACTTCTGCTTTTCTATTTCTGGATAATGAACCACTCCAAACAGTGATACAAAGTATCTCTTAAGAGTAACTATCTCATCATAGGGATTTCAGTGGTTAAGAAAGATCGAGAGGGCAGTGCACCACTGAGTCTATTGAGAGGTCTGGAACCCTGCTTGAGAAGACAGAGAGCTTGGGACTTCAATGCCTGAGGCTGGCTTTATCTGGACACTTCCTTCTCATGTTTGATGTCTGGGTTTTATGTCAAAAATAGTCTGCTTGGCTAGAGATGTCAAACCACAACACCTACCCAAGGCCAAATGTCTTGAACTTCTTGCTGTTTAGCAGCTGGGTTTCAAGAAGTACATCCAGAATATTGCCTTTCTTCTTCAAGCTTCCCATGACATAGTCTTGGAAGCCATACACTATCACTTCCACATCCTTCTCTGTTTATATATGAGCCTCTCAAGATTCCCTATGTTGCTAGAAAGGAATTAGGCTGCATCTCTTCATGAATGGCAGCAAGGTCTCATTTCTGAGGAGCATGGTGACTGCTTTGCCACATGCAATCACATCACTAAAAGCAGGTCCTCTCATTTCTATTCTACTTCCTTCCACAAATGCATTAAATTACCTTTTCCTTATTACCTCAAACTCCAGATCTTAAGATTATTCTTGCTTCCCTGAGCTCGCTTGTTTGAAGCCTATGCTTCAGTTAAGGCCTTCTTAACAGAATCTTTCAATTCTGCTTCCCAAATGACTCTGAACTGAGTCATGCAAGCACTCTGAGATATGCTTTGCATCTCTGCTGCATCCCCCACTCCAACCCCTGCCACAGCAGCTCTTATCTAAATTAGTACAGTCATCCAGGACCTAATCTCTTAGCTTTTACTTCTCTGTGTATTCTACAAGAGCTGTACTAATAAATTCAAATGTAAACTAGATCATACTGTTGCTCTGCTTAAAAACCTAGAACAGCTCCCTGGCAGTCAGAATAAATGACAGAGATTTCTCCTATTTTTCCAAGTCTTCCTCTTTGACCCGGAGCTTTTACTCCAGTCTCATCTGTTCACCTCCTAATTGTGCACTTGGCCCCTCCCTCTCAATGCATGTTTCCTCATATATGTTTGGGGCCATTATCTCAGCAGGTTCATTTCCCTAGAATTTCTGTATGCTTTCCTGCTGGCTCCTTAGCTCAAAAGTCACTTTAGCCATCACTTCCTCATGGACATTTCCAACCTCCAGGACACAGTAGTGTCTGGTGAGTCAACACACTAAATTGTATATGATTCAGTAAGATGAAGGGATGCATCAGGTAACTTTATGACCATATTGAAGACTATGAAGCTCATGATTGCATCCACGGCTATTTACATTTTCTTAATTATCTCTTTATTCTTAGAAACTGCCCATCCTATTAAAATGCCTGCTCTGTAGGAACAGGGGCCTTATCTGTGTATCAGCTCCCCCCCCCAAAAAAAAAACTGCCTCTGCATCATTAGGGAAACAATATGTGTTGAATGAATTGTTGAGTGAAAGTCGTTGGTAACCAACCCAACCTGCAGTAGGTGATGAATATGTTTCCTACATAATGATGATGTCATCACTGTAAGCATCTCTGTTTGCTAATAAAGGAACCAAAGGCAGAATGGGAAAGCTCTTTCCCTGATGTCACAGACATCATGTGCACCAAATTACTCTAATTGCTAAAAGGAAGAGAGAGAACAACTTTTACTCTGTGAAAGAAATTAAACTCCTTAACACATTGAGTACCAATCCTGTAAATCAGTTTAAGCTATATTATCCAGTGGTGACATTTGTTGACAGTGTGGTATTGGGAAAAGCACGTGAGAGTGTAGGGTCTGAGAGTTCTTATCTGGGGATCCCTGAAGAGCCTGATAATTATAAGGATGCCACAGGCGACAGAGGCACTGGCTTCTGGGGATGGTCCTCGCAAAGAAAGCTTGACAAGACTCCAGGGGCAAGAAGGGCCCTGCCTTACTCTGTCCTTCTTTCTTCTTTCTATCCTTTTGTTCTAGAAGGTTGGTGATTGCCATAGCTTACACTTTGTAGCTAAACATAAAAGACTGAAAACACATCTTGAAATAGCCTTTCCCACAAACCATATGTTGGAACACATAGGATTCCTTAAGAAAATTATAAGTGAGCAATGCAGAAGCCATTGATAGGCACACTCTCATATTAAAGGATTCAACAGGTTCATCTGCAGCACTCCCTCCTGTTGACCACAGTCCTGGCCTGCCCATCTACTGCGTTGCCTTAGAGATAGTAGTGTGCCTATATTACGACTTGGGTGATTTTCCTTTTTTTTAATTTAATTTTACTTTTTTTTACTTATTCACCCTTCTCAGTCACCCCTCCTATAATCCTTCCCCCTTTGCCCTCCCCTTCTGCACTGAGCAGGTGGGCCCTTCCCTGGGTGTCCCCTCATTCTAACTCTTTAAGTCTCTGTGAGACTAGGCACTTTCTCTCCATTGAGACCAGACAGTACAGCCCAGATAGTAGAACATATCCCACAAACAGGCAACAGCTCCTTGGATAGCCCCCATCCCAGTTGTTCACATCTGCTATATGTGCATAGGGGAGCCCAGGTCTAGCCTGTGTATGTTCTTTGGATAGTAGTTCAGACTCTGAGAGCCCCAAGGGTCCAGGTTAGTTGACGGTTCTGTTGGTCTTCCTGTGGAGTTCCTATCCCCTGCAAAGCCTATGATTCTTCCTCCTATTCTTCCATAAGAGACCCCAAGCTCCATCCACTGTTTGGCTGTGGATGTCTGTATCTGTCTGAGTCAGCCTCTAGGTGGAGCCTCTTAGGGTACAGCTTGCTCCTGTCTGCAAGCATAACAGAGTTTCATTAATAGTGTTAGGGATTGGTGTTTGCCCATGGGATGGGTCTCAAGTTGGGCTGGTTATTGGTTGGCCATTCTCTCAGTCTCTGCTTTGAGTGATTTTCAAAACCTTTCATAACCATGCTAGAGAATGAAAGAAAGGTGGTCATGAAAATGAGTACAACTTTTGGTCTACTCTACACCCATCTCCACCTTGGACTTCCTAGCTCTTCCTCTCTGTTTTTTAGATTTATTTTTATCATTTCATTATATGGATATGTACAAGTGAGTGCAGATACCCATAGAAGTCAGAAGAGGGCATCAGACCTTGGAGCTGGAGTTACAGGCAGTTGTGAGCTGCCCTACATGAGATCTGGTTACTGACCTTGGGTCCTCTGTAAGAACAGTACACACTGTGATTTTAAGTATTGAGTCTGTTCTCCAGTCACAGATCTTCTTCAAGCCAGTTATTTGCTTCTCTAACCTAGCGTGGCCTTTAACTCGCTTTAGCTAGGAGAACACAGCAGTCAGGACCTTGTGCCAAGTGTAACTATGCCTCAGTTGGCCTTCAATTCTGCTGCTGAATCCCTTCAAAATCAATCTATTGTCACTCTATGAGATTGACCTAAACCTCCAATGACAGTGTTATGGCTCGGTTGACCTTGTCACTACAAACAATAGCCAGCCGGTCTCTGGATACACGAGATCAACTTAAACTAAGGCAGTCCACTGAGCACTGGATGACCACAATTGAATGAGGGAGCTCTGCCTGAGCCAG
Organism: Apodemus speciosus; assembly: GCA_002335545.1. NCBI lineage: Eukaryota > Metazoa > Chordata > Mammalia > Rodentia > Muridae > Apodemus > Apodemus speciosus. The sequence continues at coordinate 75,667 of BDUI01001442.1, forward strand.
CTGGCCCATTTCAGATTTCAGAAGACTCTTTTAGCTACTCAAACRTGTCAGCATTAGCTGGCTGTCAGTGTGTTTGGGGGAAATGTATTACACAGATGTGCAATATGATACATGAGGTGAAACTCCATGTTTACTTCCTATGTTATCTAGGCTGTATTGCCATAACAGTATACCATACCCTGCATGATTTTCAATGAGCAGAAAGGTAATGGCTGACAGTTCTGAAAAGTGAGATGTCAAACATGAAGACACCAGCACGTTTTTACATCTTTGACTTCAAGATGGTAAATTGAGTGCTGGGTCCAATGGAGTTGGGTGTGCTTTATCTACAATGACAGAAGATGGGTGGGGCAAGCAAAGAGGCAGAAGGGGGCGGGGCTCCCACTCTATAATGGAATAAATCTCAGCAATGAAGGCAGAGCCCTTGGAGTCTGACATCATGTTTTAAGGTCCCACCTTTTCAAGCTGCTACAGGGCAATTGAGTTTAACATTGGTTTGGGAAGGGACATATTCAAGCCATAGCCCTTCCACAGATAAAAATGAGGAGTCCTGGGAAACATTGGATAATGATATGCTATAGTACATACTATCAATAAAACTGGGAAAGAAACTTGTCACAGCGAAAATACAGCCACTTCCAAGTCAGAGGCTTGTTTACATGGGCAGACTAATACCAAGCAATATGAATATAAAAAAATCATTATGTGTTTCTGAAGAATAAACTCTCAATGTAGGGATAACCCATTGTATAAGAACCAAAGGCCAGTGTCCCAGAGTTTAGAATAGAAAACTGTCATTTTTAATTATAAAAAGAAAAAGGTTAGGGAAGGAAAAGGAGGAGGAAGAGAGAGACCGAGAGAGAGAGACAGAGAGAGAGAGAGAGAGAGAGAGAGAGAGAGAGAGAGAGAGAGAGAGAGAACTGTGAAAAGTCGTGGAAACACAGCAGTGAATGGAGTCCTCATACAATCCAAGCTAGAACTTGCTTTCTTACTGCCCCTCAGAAAAAACAGCAACAAAGAAAAATGGCCCCAGAAACTAGGAGAAGTAACAGCGATGGCAGAAAGTTAGGAGTTAATTGTGTTGTTGGTCTAACTCCTGTTCTTTGTGCTCCTGGACTTGTAGGCAGGCAGCCCTTTCAGTGTCTGACCCTTCAGATTAACATCTGTGTGGACATGGCAGTAGAAAAAGGCAGAGTAGATGAATCCCTGATTGTTCTCATTGCTGCTCCGCGATATGTTTCCTGGGATGATTCCAGCTCACAGGTGCACTGGCCACACACTAATTGAAAGGATTATTTTCTTAACATTGGGTGTCATCCGCAAAGGCTTTTGTGAGGAGCGTAATTGTTCCAACCATCTGTGAGGAGATGTTTTTATTAAATTTTTCAAAATCAAACAATGCTGAAGTAGGGGGTATTTGTACTCTCTTCTCCCCCTCCATTCTTTTGGGGAAATAAATGAAAAACAACAGCCCACAGCTCCATGAGGCTAAGACCTTTGAAGACCAAAGAGTTGGGTTCTGTAAGCAGAAAAACAAGATGTGTACTTTCTTTCCTTTTCCTCCCTAGTTTTATCCTCACCCCATGACAGACTGCCATGTGCAGAGCATGTTTGGGGGACCCCTAGAGGGATTAGTGGAGACGAGAGGAGGCCCAGGGACACCCTGCATGCTCTCATTGCCTGGTGGGATTCATCCCAAGTGCTCATTGCATGCTGTCCTTTAAACCAGAGATGTTGCTTCAAGTGCCATGGTTTCTGGGATTTTTGGGGGGGAGGGTAAGGTGGGGGTAGCTTCCAGATGATCTCCAAGAAGGTGTCCTTAACAACTGAACTTTTTCTTAGAGAGTCAAATCTCTAGTGAGTAATTCTTCCTAAATTTTCCTATAGACAGTCTTTAAATCACTCTAACCCTGTCGCTGTAACATAATTGCTACTTCTTTTCATGGTATGCATTCTCTCTTTTTAAACTCCTAAAAATGGCAAGTGTTTTAAAAGGCATTTGCTCCTATCACAAAGCATCATAGTTTTATGTACAATGGGAATTGATTTCTCATTATTCTGGACAGTGAACGTCTGAGTTCAGGGTGGCAGCATGGTGGGGCTCTGGTGAGGATACTCTTCAAACTGCACCCTACCAACTTCTCATATCCCCGTGTGATGGGGAAGGGACACCAGAGCTCTCTCTTGAGGAACCTTCACAGGGCACTATTCCTATTCCTAAGCCCCCTATCTATGGTGACTTCATCCCCTAATAGATTCCCTACCTACTCAAACCTTCATATTGGGATGGTGGGATTTTAACATGAACTGGAGGATGGTGGAACAAAAACCTATGATAGGCATATGACAACAACCCATTTAAAAGAAAAAAATCTATGAAAGGGAATTTAAAAAAGCTGGGTGCATTAATACTACAAGAGGAAAACCACATCTTTTAGATAATTTCAAAAAGAATTATCAGCATCGACTTGGAAAGTGATGGACTATATTTCTAAATAACAAAACAAGAACTATATCAAGATATTATTTTACAAAACATAGCTGGGGGTTTGTCTGAGAGTTTGGAAATTCTGGAAATGCTCTGAAGAGGACATGTGTACACTTGGCTAAGATACCAGTCCTCTTACACCATGCAACTGGAAACCTTTGTAATGCTAGTCCAAATGCAATACTTACATTCTACAGCACCGTTTCCTTACCTTTAAATTTTTTTCTCTTTTCACATTAAGCAGCAAATTAAATGCAAATGTCTAGAGAAATGAAACACTTGCACTACAAATTTACACACACCAAATCACAAGAACAAGAACATTATAGTCCTCTTGCTGATTGTAAATCCCCAGACTTCTAAATATGCACACTCAACATACGAAAGGTCAATTTAGCCTTGCTTGAAGAACTTCAACTTGTGCAATTCCCAACATATGTTTATTCTTCGAACTAAAAACTCACATGTCCATTAGTTCAGACCTTAATATGCAAGTTTCTCTTGGTGCTTAAGCTACTCTTTTGAAATAAGTCTGGTGATTTAATAATATACCTGGAGTCTCCTAGATACCTAGAATCCCACACAGAAGAATGTAATGCTAAATTGCAATTAAAATACCAGAGTGTTTCTAAAGACAAAACACAGTCAATCATTTATACAGAGTTGCCGGGGCAGACAGCCATCACATACCAATAGGTTTTGCCATCACTCATAGACACCTCTTCCTGCAGGCAGTCTTTATAGCCAGGTTATTGCAAAGTGTGCCTTTGCTTAACTTTAATGCATTACTGATGCTACCACCCCCAACCCCACCACTAAACCCCACATCCTTCATTCCCAAAGACTGGCTGTATTAGGAGGGAAAAAATGTGGAAATGGTACACTTCCACTTTTTAACGTTTCTTTGTAATTGCTTCACCTAATGTAGCTCTCAATCACCCCTATCCTTGGTGATCATCTCCTCAGACCAGAAACAGATGTGCAGTGTCACTATGTACTTGTGTTTAATGATTAGAAACAAGAGAAAGGAATAGGGCAGGACAGTCACCACACACATATTGAATTTCTCTCTTTATTCCAAGAAACTCTGTAGAAAACTCACAAAGGGAAGGTTGAATTGGAGACAGAACCAACGTTGCCCTTTGTCTAAGTTTCTTAAACATCAGGAGAACACAAAAGATGTTTTCAGTTCTCCTAACACTCTAAGCTATGTTTTATCCACTTTACAATGTTCCCATCTTCCAATAGGAGAGTCTGTTGCTCATATGGGCAATATGGAAGATCCCATACCCCGAAAAGAAGCAATGGAGTTGACAGAAAACTTTGAACATTACAGAATATTTCGGTCAGTAGTAAAAACCTTCACTCTGAAACATTCAGTTATCTCAGAAAGGAGGCCACCCCCTGGAATGTCATATGGACACCAATGACTTGGGAAGTTGGATCCTGCTGGGTTAGCAGCAGGTGATTCAGATGTGTGCAGCTGTAGCAGCCCACTTCTCCCACTCTCCCTGCAATGGTTGGGCTGTGCTGCAGTACTAGTAGGGACAACCAGCACAATGGGGAGGCAGAAGAACAAGGTAAAGTGACATTGGGGGTGGGAAGGGGTGAGTTATGGTGACATCTTTGAAAGTCCCAGGCGTTGTGAAGATTCTTCAAAGGGATTCTCAGCTCCAGGATTTAGTGCTCTGGGCACTCACCCAGGTACCACAAAAATCCCCATGTGTTCACATCTTCTTTGTTACCCATGTATACACTCCCTCACTGACGTCAAAGCCATGTTTGCTCAGCTTGTTGAAAATGTGTTCTTCGATGGCCACATTCCTTTCCTTTTCCTAGCTAGCAAAGTTTCTGCACAGTGCATGGTATGGAAGCGTCTCAATCCATAGTAAATATAAGAATGACAGTTGTTTCTATGCAGAGCATATGCTAACCAGACAGGGCTTGTTTGCCTAAGAAACCTTGGGTTTATTTTTTATTTCTGTTTGTCTGGCATCTAACCAGAACTGTAGTAAAACATCCACTCCTTAGCTTTGTGAATGGGAGCCTTGTGGAGGAGCTCTCTCCCGCTCTGTTCATTGGTCCCTTGGCGGAAAACTGTTCTACAAATGGCCATAGTTAAAACTTAGCCTGTAGTTGAAGAACTCTCCCCTACCATGAGTCATAATCAACGTTAGGTTGAAGACAATGGCCATATAAAGCCATCATGCAAGTGATAAATAATTGTCAAGGGCTCTAAGTCTAAACAAATCTGAGTCCTTGCCAAAGTGATGGTTGAATTATAACATAAGGATTATATATATATGTATGTTTACCTTGTTCTTCTGCCTCCCCATA
>BDUI01001442.1:81521-107350 GCA_002335545.1 Apodemus speciosus
TAGATAGATAGATAGATAGGTAGGTAGGTAGGTAGATAGATAGATAGATAGATAGATAGATAGATAGATAGATAGATAGATAGATAGATAGATAGATAGATAGGATGGATGGACAGGCAGACAGATAGGGATAGGTAGGTAGGTAGATATAGGTAGATACCATGTGTTTCTATTCTACCAGTGCCAGGAGAAAGCAGGCACGTGAGAAGCCTCTGACATCCACTCTATGACTCTATCCCACCTCAGTGGGATGTCTGTCCTTGCTTCACTACTCTTGCCTCTTAGCTACTTTTTGGGTACAGAATATGTACTCTACAACATGTGCCCTGGAGATTGTTGACAACACTAACTGAACAGTCCTTTCCAGAGAGAAGACTGCATTCTAATGACAGCTTTGCCTTACTGTCACAGACAGAAATGACGAGAAGTGCTCTTTTTTTCCATAAGTTAGAATGCAAAGAAATGATGAGCAAAGGCTCCTTTCTTTCGTGCACCTGAGCTGTTCCCAGCCTAGAATCTGAGATTACAAAATTGTCTGTGAACTATTCAGTTACATAAATAGTGGTTTCTGAGAGTTATTTAAAGTGTTTAGTCAGATTCACTGGCAATCACACCTTTGCTTGAGAAATATTTTGTAAGGTAATGAAAACACCAAGGTTGGTTGTTTTATGAGGAACATGATGAACTATACCTTTGATTCATTAAAATAAGAAATAATTATTAATCTAAGTTGTACTAAGAAAAAATGCCTTCCCATGGTGGCAATGGTGGTACTGGAGGACAATATATTAAAGAAAACCATGGAGTTGGCCCAAATTCATGCTGTTGGCATTCATTCACCCACTTGACTTCAGCATCGGCAGGAAGGTGGTTTAGAAATTATCAGCTGCAGAGACAGATGTGAAAGTGATGAACTCAGAATCACCACAAACAGCTGCTGGCATAAGGAACAGACTCTGATCTTTAGAACTTAAGTTCACAAGATTTCTAAGAGCAGAGAGTCATCTACCTAATTTAAGTTTAAGAATAAATTTAAATTCCAACACTTGTTGTCTTTAGCTTTTAAGCATAAAGTGATAAAAGAAAACAAAATTCATCACCATTTCAGGGTTGTGCCTAGACCATTTACACCATGATACTAACCTGTGGTTAGGCATGGCCCTTATGTACAGTAAATGACAGATACAGAACAGACACAAAAATAATTGTCAATGGGTTATAAATAGCAACATCTAACTTTTAAAATGAAAATGGCAACTCGCAAATAATTTGCACCTTTAATCTAGTTTTTGTGATGTCCTCCCCCCACCAGGTCTGCCCTTCCCCACTCTGTTGCTTCTCACCTAGAAGTGAAGGTCTCTGTTAGACAAGATTTTCATCATCTATTTTTTTTTGATGAAAGAATGTTGTCACAATACCATGAAGAGAATTGAGTCCAAATGGCACTCATGGATAAATGAGAAGAAAAATCAAATGGTAAATGCTTTACTCTGCTCATCTGTAAAGTCTTGATGCAAAGAACCAGCTTTCCACAAATCTTCAATGAACACCGACATCTAATCTCCTCAACCATTAGCTTTTGAGATTCCTGTCTGGTGTCTCTTGGCAGCCAACCAAACCTAGGATGCTTGGCTTCATAGATTTAAAGTGAATTTGTAGGATTTCCCTCTTTAGCCATTCAAACACAGAGTTAAACTTGTTGGTGAACTGCTGATAACAATTCTCTAAGCTAAGGTTGCCTCTGAACACAAGAGAAACATTTCTGAAGAATGATGCAATATTGCTACTGAGCCAAAGGGTAAACACTGTAGAGAATTTTCTTAAATGACAAAATATATTGTTTCAGGATTATAGACAATTGTGTTCTATGTCACTAACCAGATACTAGGGTTGCTGGGACTGAAACCACACACTTCATGGCCATAGATTGTGTGTGTTTAGTCATTATGTCTCTGAGAGACCATCTGTCTTATCATTGCCTATACAAACTCCCCATCATTCTGGAGGGCCATGTGAGAAAATGAACTCTAGTTAAAAAGTTATGTGCTCTAGCTAGAAAGATGGACCAATAGTTAGGAGATTATATGTTAATAATTACATGTGCAAAGAAAATTCCCCTTGAGAGTTATATAGAAATAAAAACTCTTGCCTCAATAAAATCTGACCTAAACTATCAAATCAAACAAAACTTGACAAGGATTTTCATTCATCTTCTAATCTGCAACTGCCACCATGAAAGCAGCTTGGATTATAAAAGCCTTCCTGAGATTACATACTTTTTAATACAAATCTATTGACAAACAACTCATATAAACACATAGTGCATTGACTGTATGGTAAGACCTGTAAAGAGAACGAATGGCTAATGGCTCAGTATGTTTGAGCTATGTGACCAAGGGTAAGCTGCCAAACTTCTCTGAGCTTCTTATTATTTTAAAATAAGGTTGACAATGGTTTCTGCTTCAGAGATTTGCCTTAGGATAGAATTGAATAAACTTTTCCACTTAAACCACTTTTTCTCGAAAAAGTTTTATATGACTATGCCTAATAGGTCTGTAGAATAGGTATAGAAATTATTCTTAATGATAATAAATTGTGACATTTATTTTAAAAGAACTCTACTATTTTATTAAAGACAAAAGCAAACATGCCTACTAACGAGAGACCAGCTTGTTTACTTTCACATATAGAATTCGATCTTGGTTGAATATCTGATACTTTGGGATGCAGGGCATCTTAAACATTTTTCAGAGTTGATACAAGTTTTGACTTTATGAACATTGATGCTAAGAATGTGACTTTGCATAATTATGTGGTATGTGGTAATTRGTGTTATCGTTATTTTGGCAGGCTCTGGAATCACCTAGAAGACAAAGCTCTAGACAAACTTTCGAGGGACTGTATAAATTAAGGTTAGCCACTGACAATGTCTATTAGGGATATACTGGTTGGTTTTGTGTCAACTTAACACAAGCTAGAGTCACCAGAGAGAAAGGAGCTTCACTTGAGGAAATGCTTCCATGAGATCCACCTGTAAGGCATTTTCTCAATTAAAGATCAATGTGGGAGGACACAGTCCATTGTGGGTGGTGCCATTCCCTAGGCTGGTGGTCCTGGGTGCTATAACAAAGCAGACTGAGCAGGCCATGAGAAGCAAGCTAGTAAGCAGCATCCCTCCATGACGTCTGCATCAGTTCCTGCCTCCAGGATTCTATGCTGTGAGTTCCTGTCCTAACTTCCTTTAATGGTCAACAGTGTTGAAGTGTAAGCTGAATAAAGCTTTTCCTCCCCAGCTTGATTTTTGGTCAAGGTCTTTTGTTGCAGCAATAGAAACTTTAAGACAAGGGATTGCCTTGATTAGGTTGATGAGAGAAGTGCATCTTCACTGAGGATAGGAACATTCCTGGGTGCAGACCCTGAACTGTAAAGTGGAGACAGTGAGCTGAGCACCTTGTTCTCTTCTTCCTGACTGTGAATGCAATGTGCCCTGCTACTGCAAGCTTTTGCTGCCTTGTCTTCCCTGCCAGGGTTGACTGGCTGTACCCAGACTGTAAGACAGAATAACCTCTTCTTTCCTTAAGTTGCTTTTTTGTCAGAGTATTATGTCATTGAAACAGGAAACTCACCAAGATAGTACAAAATGGCAGAAGTATGTTTGGGGCCATTTCAGAAATTGTTGGAAATTCTGTTCTGATCTTGAGGCTAAAATCCACCTAACAATCTTCCTTTTTACAAAATGCATGTCGACAACTCAAACAGAAATGTCTCAAATCAACTTTCTAATCTTATTAGAATGACTACACAATTTACAGACAAGCTGCTTTGATACTTACATGCTGAGAAATGCTGGTGGCATTTTTTTTTGGTTTCTTTAAAAATGTATGAACAGAAAATACTAAAATTCATAGCATACAGTGGACTCTCATCTGAGCCAAGGTACTCAAGGCTTCCTTGAATAGTGTGATAACACAAAGTGCAAAGTGTGTATGGTATGTGTTCCAAGCCAAGGCTACAATGAATCCTCAGATGTAACACTGGCTCGTACTGCCCAAAGCACTTCGGTTCATTGTACATTTGATTTTAAATTAGTCTTCAGTCATTGTACCTTCAGAAATCTTACACGTTGCCATCTGTGCCTCTCCATATTTAGTACTTTCAGTTACATGCAAATGAGGAGTCACAATCCACAATGTAAGAAGCTGGGTTGCAGGGGACCGTAAGAGATAAAGTAAGTGGTCATAACAGCATTTTATACAGTGTACCCTTGTTAAGTGCTGGCCATTATTCTTCTCAGCTCTATTGTTTCTTTAATTAGCCAAGGAAGTCTCTGAGAAGGCGACACTGAATACGGGATCTAAGGGGAAACTGAAACCCTTGGTCAGGGAAGAGAGATTTCTAGTGGATGCAGATGCCCTGTGAGGGGCTGGAACAAATGAAGGAATAACTCCCAGGAGGCTCATGATAGACACTGAGACAATAAAGTATGAGTTCAGAGAGGAAGAAGCACCTTTATGTGCTTAAGTATTATTTCAGCTATAATATTTATTATGGGTTTTTAAATGCCTATAGAAAACATCATTTCTATTTGCTGTAAGGAATTCTAACTATATGGTTCTATACAGAGGAAACATCACATCATTCTATAATTGCCATTTTAGATTGAACCATTTATTCATTTATTTGATCAGTTGTCAACAATCTGCCCAGTCATCCACTTACTGAAAACCTACTGTTGGACAAGCCTGACAATGACTCTGAAGTTAAAGGTCAGTTTGCCACCATCATGTCAAAGTGGTAATACATACAGGACACAATATGAGAGCAAAAGAATATTGGACCTTCCCCTCAATATAGAACAAGCAAAAGGTAGTTCCTTGTGAATAGCCCCTGAGGTGAAATGCAAGCATATTAATTATGGTAAGTTACAGATTATAGAGTACTGTAATCTGTTTGCAGTGAATAGGATGTACTTAGCCAAGAATGGGCACATGTCTAAATCTCTAACCTATGCTCAACTGTTAACCCTTGCACGCAACATGTATTATCATGCTTACCCAACTTGGCATGAATTATTATTATTAGTCTTTAAAAACTGGATTGTAGTGCTTTGTAGAAAATTATAGAAAACTAGACAAAAAGATGAGATCATTATTAAGCAGAAAAATGAGTAGGTAAAGTAAAAACGATCCTAGTGGGAGTCATGACTCTGACAACAACAGCATGTATAATATTGTTACCAGTATGAACACCATATACAGAGTTAACCGAATTGTAACTATTCTGTGCAAAGTAGGGTATGGGTGCATGTGTGCATAATTTTATTTGTGCAGGAAAGACTTAAGAGACTGATAAAGTCCAACCTTCATTAGTAAGATGTCAACAGGAAATCTCAAACAAAATATAAGGGAGTGATATAAGTATACAATTAAGCAGTATGTGAACCTGGAAAATTAAAGCTGGGTGTGGTGACATCCAGTCCTCAGAAGGCAAAAAGAAAAAAAAAATCTTGTGCCTCCAAAAGAAGACTGAAAATAGGAAATACCAACATGAACAGAAACTGAACTGTGATCAGATCCCATTACTGCCTTTCATTAACAACCGAGGTGAATACAAATTTTCCCAACTTCATAAAACCTTGCACTTGTCATTCTGAGGAATGAAAGCCCTCAGCTTTAACAGTCCAGGAAAAGGAAACACAGATCCCCAAAGCTGGAGGGATCACCCTTAACTATCCTGATAAATGTGTCCTTCTACCTCCTCTTCCTCCTCCTCCTCTTCCTCCTCCTCCTCCTCCTCCTCCTTTTCTTGTTGTTGTTGTTCTATTTCTTTCTTCTACTTCTCCTTCTTATCCTTCCTTTTCCTCTTCCTCCTCCACCTCCTCCTCTTCCTCCTTCTTCTTCTGTATGCAGCCTCCTACAGACCCAAAGACCACAGTGGCTTTTTATCTTACTCTGTTTCTGCTTCATTCTCTTCCTACCACAGAGAAGAACCCCCTTTCCAGCCTATGAATGGCTTAACCTTAATATTTTTAATATTCAGTTATACTATCAGTAACTCCAGAAATATGTGGAGATGTTTTCCAAGTGAAAAGACACATGTATCCTACAAGTAATTGTTTCATTGTTACAATGCAAAAATCAAAATATCCACTGGAGCCCAGACAGCTTCTTTTCCTTATTATGAGGAGGAACATGAGTTAAAGTGAATTTATTCTACTGATCCTAGTACCAGTTCCAGCTTGTTGACTTTAATGAGGACGGTAACACTTTAAAATGTGAAAACACAACGGGTAATATTTATGTGAAATCTTCAAGAACCATAGTATCTTGCTCATGTGTAATACAATGGCATTTTGCCTAGATTGGGGAAACAACACATTAGCACACTAAGACTTTTAGGAAACACACACACAATTTGCTTTGGATGTAATCTTGACTCCTAGGAGGACTACCTAATGACCTTGCACTGACAGATGATAGAATAGCATTTCCTCAGAGGGCTGGTTCTAAGCAGCTCCTAACACTGTGGGGCAGGAATGMTATCTACTTTGGGACAGGAAGAGTCCTTGTGAGGAAGTTATTTTAAAATGTCCTAAAATAGAAAGAAATTAATTTAAAAATAGTTCTTGGATTAATAGTCAACTGTGTATTTTTAAGGTTTGTCATGTGTGTGTGTGTGTGTGTGTGTGTGTGTGTGTGTGTGTATTTCTGTCTACTTGTGCCCTGGACCACAAGTTTTCAGTCATTTTTCACCTTTATTGACAAGATCTATAGATCACCATTGTTTGCCTGTGCAGAGCTAGCTGGCCTATGAACTTTTAGGGATTCCCCTAGCTCCATCTCTCACCTCCCCACTGGAACATTGTAATTAAAGAATGCATTATCATGCTTACCTTTGCATGGATTCTGGGGACTTAAACTTACATCTTCACGATTGTACACAAACTCTTTACACACCAAGCCTTTTCCTTAGCCCAAGATGTCATATGCTTACAGCTTATACACCAGGAAGGATTCTGAATAATACATCCATATCAGCTCATTTAACTCTCCATGACTTAAAAATAGTTTAGAGGAGAAGTAAAGGAGGCACAGAGGGGTTTGAACATTTTAAGATGGGTGCCTGGTAACTGGATAAGGCAGGGTGTGAATCTCAGCAGTCTGAATGGGAAATTTTGCTTATAACCCCTAGGCTAAATGAACCCTAAAGGCATCTGGGTTAAGTCCTAATAAGCAAGTAAATGTTAGCTGCATCACTGCATAAGCAGCATTCCTGTTATGATATTGTCTGTTAGTGGGAAGAGACTATTTACCATCGAGTTAAGCTGATGTGAAGTGTGTCAGAAAGACTGTTGTTTAATGGACATTGTAACTGTGCCTAATAAGCACAAGGCTTCTAGCCCCAGACGTAAGCTATTGACTAACCAATCAGTGAGAGATTTAATTTCTAATTTGGAGAGAGTGATGGCTTTGCTTAAAATGATTTAATGAAACGTTTTGGTTTCCTCTGGTTTTCTGTGCCCGTTTCCATTCATTTTGGTTCCATGACTCGAATGTTAGTATGAAGGTCAGACCAGAAGAATGCTACAATTAACACCTGCATCATGGTAACCTAGGAGGTGACGATTGAGATGATAGAGATAACCGGAGGTGTTAAGTGGGACCAGCATGAACTTGATTTGGCAGGAAAGCAGACAGAGGCGAGGAATGTTGTATGATGGCCAGAGATGTGGCTGAGGAAGCAGTGTCTGCCCCACACTGACTCCCAGTACTAAAGGACATCTCCAGGCCAGACACAAGGAAGGAATGCTGGCCACAGAGATGCTGGCCAGCTTTGGCACCAGGCATAACATGTATTAATGAAATCAGTCCTTTGCACTATTGCCCATCCCTACCGTAGGATATTTAGATGCTGTTACTCCTCTCTGGTCAGACTCCAGTTGGTCCAGGAGACAAAAGGCATCTAGGATGCTGGAATCATGGGAGTCACAGTCCAGGCCAAGCAGATGTGCTTTGTGGAAGCAGAAGGCAGGGACCAGGGCAGTGTCCCAGCTTCTGTTCGTTTGCTTCTGTTTCATCCAGCATGGCTTCATTTCCCAGCCATTTTCTTAATCATCCTCTCTCCACTGGGCACTTTCTGTCTGGCATCTGAAGTATATACACAAAAATTAGGAAGAAGAAGAAGGCATGAGAAGTTACTATAAACTCAGAGAATTTACCCAGGCTTCCTAATAAACTCCCAACCAAATTTGACACACAAAATGCTGGGTTCTGATCTCTTCCCAAACTGCTGATTCACTGGGACATTCATCATATGCAAGCAGAGCCAGAGAATTTGAAAAGTTTTTCCTTCTTGTCCTAATGTCACTGAATATTTTACTGTGGCTTGCCATCCATCTATTTGCTCTCTTCGATGAATCATGAAGAATTACTTGGATGAATTATGGCTGCCTCTTTTGGGCCTTTTATTTGGTTACTTATTTTTACATTTTTATTAATTGGATTTTTTCAAACAATATATTTCAGTCATATTATTTCTTCTTTCTCAGCTTCTTCCAGGTTCTACCCACCCAACTTCAAATTATTTCTTTCTTTTAAAAAAAATAGATTTTTTTAAAAGCAGAAATTAAAACACACAAACTAAAAAAAAAGAAAGAAAGAAAAAATTACCAAGACAAAACAAAAACTCTACACTAAATACACATATCACACACACACACACACACACACACACACACACACAGAATAGTAATTTTGGCAAACTACTCCTGAGCATAGAGTTTGCCTTCAATATGGTTGATATACACCTATGACACTATACTGGGAAAAACACCTGATTTTCCCTTTCCCAACAGGCAATCAATTACAAATGGCTTCTTGGTTAGGGGTGAGACTTTGCGTGCACTTCCCCTTCTCAGAGCCAGGATTTGGTCTACCTTAACAATGAGGTCCTATGTGCGAGCTCATGTGTACCTGTCCTGTGCATCAGTCGTCATGTCGCAGATACTGTTCTCTTGGAGTCATCCACTGCACCTGGCTCTTACAGTCTGTCTTCGGCCCTTCTTCATAGATCCCTTTAAATAGTCATTCAAGGGCTCTAAGCAAAGTGGAACCACTGTAGATGGTGTAATTTCTAACAATCCATCAGAGACCAGGAAGGGCAGATTAGAGATCTGTGAGAAAGTAGAGTCACCCAGATAAAAGGTCACCTAGCAAGGAAGCAAAATGAGCCAGCAGGGAAAAACAAAGATTTTAAACTTACACTTTAACAGTTGATTCTATAGATGGCTAAAGGAGATGCCGCTGCGGAGGAACAACAGTGTGTGTTAGGTATTTGTCAATTCAACACAAGCTGGAGTCACTTGGAAGAGAAAACGAGAAAATGCTTCCACTGGTTTGTAGACAAGTCTGTAGGGCATTCGCTTGACTTATGATGAACGAGGAAGGGCTCAGCCCATTGTGGGAGGTATCTCAGAGCCATACCGAAGGCGCCAGTGCTTCTCCAGGGTTCCGGCCTTTGCTCCTGCTTGAGTTCCTTCCTTGACATCCTCAGTGATAGATTGTGATCAGGATGTGTAAGGAAATAAAATCTCTCTACCCCCACTAAGTTGTTTTTGGTTGTGGTATTTATCACAACAGAATGCAAACTAGGACTAACAAATTTGGGGATACAATTTAGAATTCATCCTCACACAAAATGAACATGTGGTCCTTGAGGTGGATCAGATTAAAAGCCCAAGAGAACTGTACTGACAAAAACATTTATAAAGGCGACAATGGAAGAAAAAAAGGTGATGGGGAGGGCTGAGTGGGTAAGAGAACTCCAAGAGAGTTCTCAGTATGAACATATAAAGACTCAGAACAGAAAGAAGACTTTGCAACAAATTAAAAGACTGGGAGAAATAAGCGCCTGTGAGAAACTGGACCAAACACAACCTTCTGACATCAGTACTAACCCCAACTCCTAGCCCTCCATTATAGCAGGCACGGAAGCCTAGAAATCATAATTCTCCAAGTCCCTCCTATTACTTCTATTACAGGGAAGAGTAATGGAACTGATGAGAAGGGTCATTGTGGGTGTTCATCTGCCATAAACAGGAAGAGGGGCATCATCCCCTCCCAAGACCACAGCAGGGAAGAAGATAGGAATGAGATTGGAGTTTCCATTTGTCTTAATAAAGCAGATTCCAACAGGAAAGACATCTAGGTTTGTCTCTTTGTGGCTTTCTTTTGTCGGGCAAATACTGTATTCTTTTGGAGAACCAGCCTTTTCTCTGCAATAGCCCAAGACACAGTCCTAACTCCCCCAGAACATCTTTCCCTGTCCCTAGGGAGATGTAGACATGTGTTACAGCTGGAGCTGAAGTAGGAGCATTCACTGAGCATTCTAGTTAGGCTCTCCTGTGAATTCCAGCAGAGGCATGAGACAGACATACTATGAAATCCACACCTATCGTACAGACCCAGAGAAGAGGGTTAAAACAAAAGAACCAGAGTTGCAAAGAGAGACTGAGACAAGCCAGGCCCTAGAAACAGAGGCCAGTCCTTTCCTTTGAGCTTCACCAGAAAGGAGACACTCTCGAGGACTTTGCAATTAACTTAACCAATAAATTCCAATTTTGCTTACTGTAGTTCGGCCTTGGGTTTCTCTCATTTGTTGAAAGCATTCTAATAATGTATTGCTAAATATGAATGCAGTATGAGGTATGTTTTAAAAACTCAAAATGCAGCCTAATAGCATGAACAGCAAGTGGAAAGCCCCTAACTAATAACTACCCAGTTGTGCCATAAAACACACTTCAGTTTGGCTGAACTCACCCACAGCCATGTCAAGCTCACGTCAATAATCTGGTTATTTTATACATTCTCTGTGGCAACTGAAGGAACTGATTATTTTTCGTCACTTGCAATTCCCTTTGTTGAAGCATAGACTGCCTTTGCTGGGCTCATATGACACCCAACATCTGGTCAAAAACTGAAAGAATGTGATGTCAACCATGTGTTTTGTCAAGCACAATTATAAATCCCAGGGTAGTTAGAAAATATCTAATAATTGTTTCGGAATTCATCTGAATGGTGTCCGCACAGCATTTGTGATTCAAGATCTTCATGGAGTCAAGAAGTGTAATCCTGGTACCCTGATTTTCTCTGCTTTACAAGTCAGTTCCCTGTCCCAAGAGTGATTTTGGCTTGTCCTCAATTCATATTTCCCTTGGGTTGAGTTTTCTCTGCACAAATGCATCAGTTCGGTGAGCAAACTTGTGTCTAAGCATTTCCACTCAGTCAAACAAAGAGGAGTCCAACTTAGGACATGCAAGTTCGAAGATAAACGTACATCTGAACAAACAAAACGAAACTTTTTATTTCACCAAAAACAAAAGTGATACTCAGGGAAGGTCCTATTGGCAGTTGGCACCCAAAGAGAGGCTTGAGAGAGCCCATGACTTCTGACTACACCCACAAATACCACATGACCACCTCAGACACACCCAGCTTAGAAGTCAATTTGACTCTATGGACAGTAAGGAGAACTTGATGACTCTACGGCACACTCAGAGCTGCCTGAAATAACACCGTCCCTTTCTAACAGGCTTTATTCTAAGCATCCTACAAGTTCAGTCTTGAGAAACCTAGTTTCTCTTCAGTCCTGGGTAAGCAAGCCCCAGGGCTACTGTGGCTGTCTGCTCCTTATCCCTGCGGTTTGCTACCCAAATCATGAATGCTTACTCGTTTTTTAATTAAAATTTTAAATGAATATTCATATATGTTAATCTCTCAACATATATAGCATTATAGATATTCACTATTATGTTTGGAGTGGAATAGAATACAACAATCAAGGCCATATGCAATATAGTTTTGTTTTCAGTAGGCGAGTCATACATGTCTTTATTGCATATAAATACATTAAAGGAGAAATGTCACCACTGCCTTCCAGCTCCGAGTCTTTCTTCACAGGTTGGGTCTGAGAGTAGAAAGTCTTTCATTCAAGGGAGGTCATGGCCATGTATGTGGCTTCTAATTCATTCGCTTTTTCAGAGCTGTGAGACAACCAAATATTTCATAATAAAATATCTACTGCTTCACTATGTTCAATCACAGTTATCCAGGGCAGTGATGAATATTCACATATGCACGGATCTGAGCTGATGGTTAGACAGATAAGCTAAATTATATTTTCAGAAGAAAACTTTTATAACTTTCTTCAGTTTTCACAATTAAGATTAAATTGAAATTTATACAAGGAGTCTAAGGAAATTAACTAAATTTTTATATTTATCTCATCACTATATTATAGAAATAATTTGGAAGTTCTATCAAAGTAGTAGAACAAATGTGTTTCTATTTTAAAGATACAGACACTTAGGCCAAGAGTTGAGGCCCACTTGTTGGGAACCGGTGAGCTTGGCTCAACGCCCCCAGCTGAGCTGTTTGCACAGGTTTCTTGAGAGCAAAACATCCCGTGATCTCGTGGCTTAGCTTGATTCCTGCCTTCCCGCCCGCCCGGGACTTCCCAGGTGCCTGACCTATGGCTATAATTGTATTCTCCTGTTCCCTTCCCTGGCCTCTAGTGTATATATTGCTGGTCTCTCAGTAAAGCTTGGGCATTCTCCTTACTGAATGACCCGTGTCTGTGTCTTTTGTCAATCCCCCAGGCCTACGCCCGATACTTGATACTGTGGCAGCGCGGGCGCTGTCACCCACTGATCTCTAATTTATACTTCAAATTTAATTACATACATGTTCAATCTAAAATTTGGGAGAACTGGCTAAAATGTCAATGCTGTCATAAGAAGCATGTCACATTCTGTCTCCTTGGGCACAATTTCAGAAAGCACTTCTGTTGGTAAAGAGATTACTTTTTGCTCATAAGGAGCCAAAACCAAGACGACTGATTTAAACAAGCCACTTCACTAGCTCATAAAGAATGTCTTGAGGTGGCCAGTCTGGGGTTAGCGTCAGGGTCCAGGCTCCTTGTACAATGCTGTTTGGACATTTTAGTATGAGTTTTCAATTTCAGGGTTCAGGACAGTTGCTCAAACTCTAATGATCACATCTGTATTCCAGCCAGCAGGGAGAAAACAAAGGTATGAAACATCCTTCAAAGTATGAAAAGAAATTCCTGTGGGTTACACAGATTTCCTCTTTTGTTGGTCAAAGGCAAGTCACATCTACACCTACTACAAAGAATATTAGGAAATAAATCTTTATTATGGAAGTCATGAATCTATCTGAAAGTCAGGCATTCCGTTATGAGGTAGAAAGCAAGAGCTAGGATTTGGAGAACAGAACTACTCTACTCTGCATTCCTATCAATATCATCAATATAGATACAGTGTTTGTCAAAGCTTATTTAGCAGTCCGAAGCATTGTCGATGAATCTGACTTCATGTGTGGAGAGAGATGCTAACTTACAGAGTGCGTCTTTTTCATACAGCAAAAGAATCAAGTGCAGATGTAAGCATGCATCCACAGACTGTCCAACTGGCAATATCATGACAGCCCCACCCTCAGGACCCTGGAATTGGGGAATATGTGCTGAGACTTCCGTTAGGGGCACAGCAGGTGAGAAGCGTCACCCACAGTTCACTCCTTCTGTCCTCTGCTCACAGTCATACTTGCTTTGAGATCTGGGCTCTTCAATCCTTCCCAGCCCCCTTTTTTTCCATTGTATTACGTGAACATTTCCCTTAATGTTCTTGTACATTTAATCCTTGCCTGACATTTGAGTACTCGGAAACTATATTAATAAAACAATATTCAGAGAAGAAGGCAATGATGTGTAGTAGTTCTTAATTATAAAAAGACTTTGGGGAGGGAGGAATGTATCAGTAGTGCAGTGCCTACCTAGTGTGTGTAAGTCTCAGTGTCCCCAACAACAAAAACAGCAACAACTTTTTCTCAATACTAAACTTGCATTAAATAGACACCTCTTCCATATCAGGTGTACGCACTCATCTATGTGGATTAATGCTACAGCAGTRGATAATTTTTTTTCAATAATTTCTCTTCAATCCAACAACAACATAGTGCTAGGCTATCGTTACAAGTGGCATACTTTACAACAGTAGTTTTAAAGTTCATGAAAATGTAAGTACATATTTAAAAACTCCATTATTTAAAAAGCTTGATAGCTTTAAACTCTTTGTGCATTTGTTTAAAAAAAAGAATGTTGTGCACTGCCTCTGTGCTAGGTACTAAGTAAAACACCAGAGAAACGAAAATTCATCAAACACATATTCCTTAATGATCTTGCCAACAAGTGTGCCTCAGAGAAACAGTGCTTACAACCG
Source organism: Apodemus speciosus (assembly GCA_002335545.1). Lineage (NCBI taxonomy): Eukaryota > Metazoa > Chordata > Mammalia > Rodentia > Muridae > Apodemus > Apodemus speciosus. The sequence continues at coordinate 95,815 of BDUI01001442.1, forward strand.
CCTCCCAAGCCCTATTCACTATACCTTGGTTTTCTCTGAAAGAACTGTGGATGGGAAAGGACTGGGTCTTAGATACGAGGGTACCGTTTGCTGACAGGGGTTGGCCGTGCTTCCTAAGTCAATCATGGTTGTTTGGGCACAGGAAGAGCTGATGCTTCATAGAGCCCCTGCAAAGCCTAAAAGGCGTGCATTTGATTTCTCCCCTGGCCTCTTCAGAAGAATGCAGATAGAAAGAGGTCATGTAAGAACCGAGCGTCAGTGAGGAGCTAAGGTAGTCTAACACAGGTGGACCCTAAGAACTCAAAACCTGGATTTGAGGAGTGGGAAAAAAAGAGGTTTGCAGGATGTCACGGAAGAACAGTGCTGGCTTGTTTGCTGCAGTGTGGCTATTTTCACATTTCCCGAGAATTGTCCTAGAAGTGTCTGAGGTATTGTCCTTCACTCGGCATTTCTTGTTTGTTCCTACAAGCCACTCAAAGGCAAAAAGAACCACTAGATTCCTTGGAGATGCCAAATCCAAGATTCTCTCTTTGAGCACTAAACACTTTTCAAATAAATCTGGTTTAGCTATTTTCCAAGTATTTCTAAATAAAGTATATTATATGTTGAATATATGTAATATGACAGCCTCGTGGAACAAGACACTGTTGAAGGTATTATGCATTTTTAATGTTCTCACGTGGCTATCACGACTTTAACCCTGCAAAAAACTATAGAAAAGAAAACACTGTGTATGTTTTGAATTTTGCTAAAGTCTCTCTTCTCTTATTTTTTAGCATTTTTCTTCAAAAATTTTTACTGTTGTATACTGAACCACAAGTGACATCAGTGAGAGGAGGCGTCCCACCACTAACTCCTGAAGCAGCTCTAAATCTCCAACTCCTTTTGAGGTGGATGTGGGTGGACAGCCGAGTGGGTGAAGCACTGGAAAGAAACAGAGAAAGCAGGAAAGAGGATGACAAAAAATGTCACCTCAGTCTCTGAGCACTGGAGGGTTCCCGAAGGGTGCAGGACCCTGAGAATCCAGGGACCCCTAAGACTGGCAAGAAGACACACAGCAAACTGTCTCCATCTTCACAAATAAGTACCTGGAAAAGCGAAACATGGGCTGATGAAAACCGGGTGTTATCTGGTAAAGTAGAAATTTCTGGTTTCTTTGGAGACTCAGGTAGGATATAATGATGGTTTCCTGGGGTTCACAGGTGAAAGAATGATTGCTAAAGTAGACAGGTGAAAGGAAGTTTTCCTGAAGCAGACACAGGTGAAAGGATGTTTTGCTGTAGCAAACACTTGATAGGACCCGTGATGTTTAGAAAGAATATAAATACGACCCCACAGGCAGTGGGGGCTCAAGCATTGGTTCCCTTCGCTTCACCCTACAAGTCTTCACTGACGAAACACATGTATTGGCTTGCCTTAAGTTGTGTTGCTGAGCTTCACTTGTGGTTACATCATAGAGAGAGACTCACCAAAGAACTTCCCGGGAGGTTCCTGCACCTTCTTGCAACTCAGGCTGATTGGCGAACCTTGAAGTTTCTTCTGAATTGAACCACCTTGCCGATTACTGTATCTGCCAAGTGGACTGGACTGCAGCTGCAGACTCATGTTTGGTGTTTGCTAGCGGACTGGACCGAGAAGAGCAAAGATTGGAATCACCCTAAAGAACTATGTCTAAGCAGGTCCACTTCCCCCATATCCTAATAACCTTTCTTTTTCACCACCTCTGGTAGGTGGTGGGCTAGAACCCTTATTGAAGTAGGCTATAAAAAATATATGCCTACAGGCTGGCTTTCTCCTAGAAGTGCAAACTGTTCTCATAACCTTCTAGATAGACACAGGTGTCTACCTCTAGTTGGCCTGAGGGTGGCGAAGGAACTTCTGTCTGCTGTAACCTCAGCAAGAGTGGACGAGGAAGGCTGACATACTGAGACACTCCACTTTGACAAGACTGTCTGAGAAGCAGTGTTACCACAGGCTCATGTGCTGGCACAAAGTTCCGCGTGGCTCTGTTTACTGTATATCTGAGGAGGGCAACTCAGGGCAATAGCTGTTACTCCAAAGCTCAGTCTTGTGAGAGGTCGGGAGGTCATGAATCCCTGAAGGAGGAGCTCAGAAGTCTCATATGCTTATGCCCCCTTATAGCATTCATCTCAGTCAGCTTTGGAGTTGTAGCTACGAGCTTTTCTGTGTCTTCAATACTACAGGTTTCCTTAAGCTTAGATCATTTGCCTCCCTTTCCCTCTGGACCACCATGGATGGTCAGCAATCTGCTGAATGAACTGGCCAGAGGGCAGAACAGGGGAACAGGTCATGGCAGCATTCACTGACTCTCCCTCCATGGTACAGCCTCTTTCCAATCCTGCAGGTTTGTTTATCATCATCACATCATCATCATCATCATCATCATCATCATCATCATCATCATCATCATCATCATCATCATCATCATCATTTTTCTCTATTTTCTGAAACCTTCATAGAAGATAGCATCAAATACACCCAAGAAGATATGAGTAGTTCTCACCTCTGCCACATCTCAGGTCTCTTCACTGACCACTGGGATTTTAGGACTGTTCCACAGTGTTTTAGGGCCTTCTTACTCTTTGGGGGTTCTGTGTTTCTATGTTCTTCTTCGACCATGTACTCTCCATCTTCTGTTTCCTTCCTTTAAAATGAGCTGGCAACTCTCCATAAAGTGCTAATGGTAATTCATCTGGCAACATCTTCCTGGGTGTCTACCATGGGTTAAATACTGTGTTCACACCGTCAGGAAAGAATCGGCCCATCTCATGATGTTGAGTACCTTTATGTGCATGTGCTAGGTTTGCAGGAATGGAAGGCCACTCTTCTTGCATAATAACTTAAGAAGCTGCAAGGCAGGGAGAGTCCTTGCTGTGGTTAAAGGACCCACTGAATGACTTAAACAAACTTTACTGCAGAAAAATCTGTACTCAAGAAATGAGACATCTGCAAATTCCCAAACACTGCCGCCATTATCCTTACCTTTAATGATACTTATCCTCATCTTTAATGGCATTTCCCACTTGTCAAAACTAAACTGCCTGGTAATTTTCAGATTATTTGCTCTGTAATTCATTATCAGGCCAGTATAGCCCATTGTGAGTGCTTCCCATGGTAGTATTTGAGGGGGAGGGAAACACTGCAGAATTTCAACAAAGGTTTCTTCTTTGCCAGAATAAGCAAGACCATGCCCAAGAAGGAGTTGACGCCTCTTTAGTGTGACACCCCAGATTCCAGAATGAATGCTTCTCACTAGGTACACACACGCTTCCTAATGGGATTGAAAAATCTCAAGCGGGCCAACTCCCAGCAAGGCATCAGCCAGGTGAACAGGGTCCGAACATGTTCCTTCTCACTCTAGGCCTGAGCATGTCCCCACCCTCCCACACCCAAAGCACTGTCCTGGTCAGATCAAGCAGCCCAGAAAAGCACAAAGGAACCTACTGCACTTTCCTGATGATCAACCCAGTGCTTTATAGTTACACACACCTAAGGGAGTGGGGAGAGAGAGAGAGAGAGAGAGAGAGAGAGAGAGAGAGAGGAACAGAGGCAGGGCCTGATGGCGCTTAGTGGTTGTAAAGAATGTCTCCAACTCATCCTCAAGAGGCTTGAACTTGTCCCTAAATATCCCTTGCCAAGAACTTTGTTGCTTTAATTTTTAAAAACCCATGTGAATTTCAAAGGAAATGTGGTCCTTATGTTTCTGATTCATTTATACTTAACTCATCACAAGGTTGTTGTGAAATAGCCATCTGATGTCCAAGAAGCCTCTACAAGTTCTTCCCTGTACTTTTCTCTCTTGCCAATCCTAAAGGCAGTTCCAGTCCAGGATCTCTTTAAGTTGGGTCTAAACTCAGAGCTGAAAGCAAACTCTTGTCTTGATAAGACACTGTTGTCAGCAAGTATGTGAATGAAACCCCTGAGGAAAGAGAATTCCCTGGAGCTCTGGAAACTTCCTCCAATTCCAGGGTTCCCCTCCCCCTTCCCAAGCCCAAGTGTTAGATCAAAAGCAGAAAGCTGATAATAAAGAAGAACACTGCACCCAGTGTCCCCCACCGATGACAACAGAAACCCCATGGAGAGGAGGTACCCCAACATTTGCTGTCAGAGAAGTTAGCTGAGGTCTTCAAGAGAATTACAGTCACTTCCTCTCAGGGCTGTACTATCTAAGCCACAAAAGCCTTTGATCTCTCCACAGTCTCCCATCACTCTCTAGCACGCAGAATAGCAGTGCCTTCTAGCTCTAGAAGGGCCAGAACTGAAATAAGTATCCATTCATCGCATGCATAATATAAACCTAAAATAAGTGAAATTCAAACTGATGGAGTTTGGGAGGAAAGGCATGTAGCAGAACTGTGGTTTCCGGCCGCTCTTTGGTGTGGCCTTAGAGGGGCTGATTTCACTATCAAACACCAAGAAGGTAAAGCTCCAGGTCAGGTCAGTCTTCCGTATTTTTCTTGGGGATCTATAAACAGTAGTTCCAAAGCCTCAGGCATCCTGGAGGGAGATGAACCACCTGCCAGGCTGTAAAAAGGCAGGGTGTGATAAAAAAAAATGCACCCTGGCACTTCTTGGCCAGGCATTCACTGGAGCCTGAGCTACCTCAGCACCCCATCTTCCTGCCAGCCTGCTCCAGTAGAACAAAGACTCTTCAGATGATGGCTATCAACATGGGTCGCAACAGAACTCACTCCCAAAATATCCCCTCCTTCATCTTTATGCTCCCCACCTCATCTTTTCTTATTTCCTGCTTATTCTTAAATAATTTTTCTTAAGAAGTTTTAAACAGAATTTGCATTTAATCATCCAAAAAATATCCTTTATAGCTGCCTCAGAGTGCTTTCAAATACCCTTCCATGAATCTAAACATAATTTGAACCATTGCAAACAACTCCCTCTGGCTCGGTAAAGTTCCCGTGTCCCCCGCCCCCTTATTTTAAAGTTGTGCAAACAATTAGACATTTGGAAACAGCATAGATCAAGTATAGAAAGTCAGGTTTTAATTACTTGAAAACATTTATAATCCATGCTGTCAGAATCAGCCCTCTTCTCCCCCCGACCCCCACTTGGGCATAGACCAGTCTAGAAACATTGTGCTGTCTTTCTTGTTTGATCTGCATAGCTGTTTACTTAGCTGAAGAGGTATGAAGGCTGATAGGTTCAAAATTAGGCAGAGCCAGTGAAAGTGCAAAGACCTGCTACAAGATGCCAGCAGTAAGAGGAACTGTAAAATTAAATACATCTTTAGAGGTTTGAAACTGAGTTCACATTTGAATTTAAATACCAAATAATCTTGCAATTTTTATGCATAGTTTTCAGTCAGTGTAACAAAAACATGCTGTCTTGCCCTTGCTGAGAGCGCTGGACTCGGTTTCCTTGTTGACATTTTCAGCTGTAAACACAGCCTAATCCAGACTTGCTTGGAAGCAAATCTCCCATTGTTTCCCCGCATTCACCACGTTGGGAAAACTAGAATTTCATTCTGTTCCTCAATACCCTTATTCTTTATGAATTCAGTCACAGGCACCTAAGTTTCTTAAGGGCTGGATCTCCTCTACCTATTCAAATCCCAGTTCAGGTTTACCCTCTCTCCATGTTACTACCTCTTAGGTTTCAAAAGTAAGTTGAACACTTTTCTAAATGCAGTAGGAATATTTATTAAAACGTGTGTAAACATAAACACATTGCTTTTAGCCCCACATTTGGCACAGTCCAGTTTCCCTACTGCCTAAATCCTACCCATCAATCAAATTGTACTTTCTTTTCGATTTCTTCACTGGCAATCCCAGTTACTCTGTGGGGAGGGAAAGTAGAATTCTGAGCTCTTCTCTTCATTGCATTACATGAATGAATGCAGTGGCAGAAAATAATATTTAAACTGGCTTCACCGAATAAATGAGAGGGAGTTTGGAAAACATGGTTAAAGAAGAGAAACAAGAAACTGAGAAGAGAAATAGATGGTGATCAGGAGGAATTCAAAGAAGAAGGGAGAAAAGTATTGAAAAGCAAATACAAGTCAAAGCTATTAACTGAATTAAATAGAAATGGAACAACTTGAATAAAGAGAGAAGAGGATTAAATTCAGAGTGACTCGTGTGGAAACGCGACTCAAGAAACAAAACCCTCCAGATGCACATTTTTGTTATTGACTAGTACCTACTCTGTTATGCAGTTCACAGAAACAGAGACAGTGACCCAGAGGAGAGAGCTCTCACACTACTCCCTTCCATAGATGGAGCCACTGAGCACCCTGAGGGAGAAGAAACCACCCTGCCTACATCCTGTGAATCTCTCTGCACCATCATATGAAGTTCTCCACCCCGCCCTGCCTCTGTGCTCCAGCCTGACTACAATTGTCCCAAGTCAAGTAAAGACTTCTCTTTGGTATCTGGAAGAATCAAGGGGGAATAGTCAATCTCCTGTTGCTACAGCTCCACAGACCTTAATGTGTCCACAAATATCACTCAAAGACCAGACATAGCCATGCTCATGAAGTAGAGAAGCGAGACTCTCCAGAGCTGTAGATTTGTTTGTGCATTCCCAGGATGCATTCAGAGAATTCTCAAGCACTCAACCTGCATTTAGTGGATTTTCGTTTTCTGCCTCCATCCCACACAGATGGCATCTTCCAATAGAAATCTAGCACTGTCTTGCTGGCAACTGAATAGATTGTCCCTCTACTTTGTGATGTCCCCATCACACTGCACTTAGCTGATACACTTAGTCAATGCCCATTGTGATGCACCCAGTGGGTCTGTTCTTATCACTCACTACCCTGTTTCTTCATGTCACCTTGTAGCCAAGGACTATTTTCCACATATCTTATCTGTTTCTAATACATCAGACCTAAATTTGTGCTATATTGCATACCTTGTTATCTTTTACTAGAATAGATAAAAATATTATCAGGAAGTAAGACAAATCTGAACTCCTAACATCCCTGAATTCAAGAAGAGCATCCTTATGAGTACGGAAGATCTACAGGCCCAATGAAAATGCTCATGTAGAATTATCTCATTCTATTTTTTTCTGTGTAATGATGTGATTTGTTTATTTAAAATGATTTTCCTCCCAAGTTGCCCAATGATTTAGGTTTTTCTTTTAATTTCAGCTCAATCAACATAATTTCTGTATTTTATTTTAACCATGTATGCTATTTTAACATTATATTAACACCTGAGTCCAATATGTTGACCAGTGAGTAGGACATATTTAAATTAGACCCTTGGCAGCTATGGGGTCACTCGTAGCAATTTCAGTGATGGTGGATGTTCCTTCAGGCCCTGTCTCCAATCTGCTGCAAGACTTGAGCGCCACACACCTCTACTCAAGCCCTCTTTGTTGTCTTCAAAAGATAAACTTAAATGTATTTTTGTCTATAAGTAAATCCATGAGATGATTCCCCATAATTATCTCATTCTTAAGATTAGAGATGTAACTGTATTGTTGGGACACACAAAGATGGAAGTCATTTCTTTTAGATACTGGAAGTCCCTTTTGGTTTCACTGTACTTCACAAAGGCAAAGAAACTCCAGCACTAGGAATATGGCTTGGTAGTAGCATGTTTCCCCATTATATAAAAGTGGAAGGCTCCAAGTTCAATTCCCAGAATTTGGAGAAGAAGGAAGAAGAAGCAGAAGTAGAAGAGGAAGAGGGAGAAGAGGAGGGGAGGAGGAAGAAGAAGAGAAGGAAGAATGAAAGAAAAAAGAAATTTCACACACAGTGACCCCTTGCTTACTGTTATAGGGAATGAAAATAAATGTTTAAACTTCACTTTGATACAAAAATTTTGAAGTGTCTTGCAAACCAAAGACTCAATCAATGATTTTGAAATGCAGTTAAATATCTTACAACATCTAAACCAGAGCATCCTGGTCTCTTATTCTCCTGCATGAAGCAAGACAAGGTAGAGATAACGTTTAAATCAGCAGAGGTGGATCCTTAGGAAGGGTAGCCCAAGCCAAAACTGAATGAACAGTTAGAGAAAGAAGACAGGCCAGCAATCATGACAAAGGCAAAAGACAGCCACAGTGAAAACATTTTGATAGAAGAAAAGTACAGAAGAGATGTCTGGGCGCTCCCGGTGGCGTCATGAACGCCATGAGCCCTGCCTCATGGACAGTGACAGGCACACATTCTGTAGACTTCAAGCCATCCTGAGGCCTTCTTCAGAGCATCCTTGACAGCTCTATGGTAAATAATACACAAACACTTTGAAGCCTACTATACAATGGAGAGAAAGTCAATGGTCAGGATAAAAATTACCACTAAAGACTATTTTACCTCACCAAAGATTGGTTGATAAGTCTGTTGTTAGAACTTTTGTGATAAACAAAATGTGGGTTGCTTTAATTCAATCTTATTTTCTTTAGAGATACATGCTTGGAGACTGAGCCATCCCTCAAAGGAGAATTTTACATGTGAATATCACTTTAAATGTTTTAATGCTTCTAACTCAATCATTACATGTGGCCATAAAAATAATTTGTGCTCAAGTGCTCTCCAAGGACTGTGCTCAAGCGCTGGGATTCCTTGCATTTGGCCGGCAGCCTCTGGGACCATTCCATGCTAAGGGCCTCCTGTGGGTTCCATCTGGAGCGGTTAAGTCTCGGAGTAATTTGCATTTATTTTATGTTGAGATGGTCCCCACTTCCATCTCTGCTCTATCTGAGATGGAAGTGGGTGATGCCAAGTTCCGCTTGGAGGTTTGAAACTTTAGCATTCTGCCTGCCTGTTGTTCCAGGGAGCACTACCTTCTGAAGGCACAGATGCAAATAAAAGCAAACAAAGCTATGGGGAACTGTTCAGACACCCTCACAGCTAAAGAATTCTCAGTGAAACCCAACACTAATGACATCTGAAAGAGATAAGTCATAGCATTAGTCATAAGGGCTCATGATGATGCATTTTTACCAAATTGAAGAATATGTTACCAACACTGTAAGAGAGCAATAAAAATCTTCATTCCTTCACCCAGCAGTTCTGAGTTGCAAAAACCAAGCTGCTTCCAGAAATGTCATCTATGCCAGTGAATGGAGAAACATTCCAAATTGCATCAGTGCAAGATGTCTAGTAGTGGTCAGTCCATGGGGACATGATGGTCTGGGCTGACCACAGCAATTCTACCCACTCTCCCAACTTATACTCCAGGCTAGAGACTGGCTTGAAAATGCTCACAGGACTCAATTCTGGCCTCTGAGATGAGTAGAAATGTTTCCTTGGGAGCTTTGGGAACATAGACGCCTCTCTCCAAGGAGACTTAGAAGCCAATTAGCCTCTAACTCTGAAGACAGAGTTAGAGATGGTGCCTGGAGGTGCTGAAGCTTTCTTATGTTCCACCTGAGAAGGAACTCAGCACCAAAGAGTGCAAGCAGGGGAAATGGAAAACCCTGGATCCTGATGGCAACCTTGAGCTACTACATCAATCAATCCTTAGCCTCAACTTCTACAGACATGAAATGTTAAACGTCCTTATGGCCAATTTGAGTTTAGTTTTTTTTCCTTTTTTATAATTGGATATATTCTTTATTTACATTTCATTTCCCATTTCCTGATTTCCCCGCACCCCCACAATGTCCCATATGTCTTTTTCTCTCCTCCCCCTATTCCCCTATTCACCCCTTCCCACTTCCCTGTTCTGGTATTCCCCTACACTGCTGCATTGGGCCTTTCCAGAACCTGGGTCCACTCTTTCCTTCTTGTCGGACAGCATTTGGTAGGTGGTGAGTTTAGTTTTTCTGTAACTTGCCTCCAAGAAAAAGATCTAATTGAATCAAAATTATTTTGACCTTGCATATACATTAAGACAGTGAAGACTAATGTAAACTTACAGTATTTGTCAAAAGTCCTAGGTAACAAAGAAATGCTCTAAGTGTATCTAGTAAATTACAGCTATATGAAAATGACAAGCATATATTCATATGACATTAGCAGAATATATCATTAAAACTTAAGAGTGAAACATAAATTATTAAGATTAATATTTTAATAATTTTAAGATTAATATTTAGGTATTATCTTTCCTGTTCTCTTCATCATTTTTCAAAATCTTGAAGTCTTAGAGATTAAGTAATTGAGAGATTATTCTAGGCCTGGATCACAGCAGAGGCCGCTACCTTGCCTCGGGGCACTACAGTCAGCAGGCACCTGGGGCCAGGGATGTGGACAGAGTCCGAGTCTAACATCAACTACCCCATCAGGCTCTTGCCTGCACCCAGAGCCTGATCAGCTTGGCGGGCTGTTGCAGACCCGCTCGGGCGCCAGCTCGCTCAAGGGTCTGTGTCCCGCTTGCAGCGGAGGTCACCGTCTTGCCTCTGGGCACTACAGACAGCTAGCAGCTAAAGCCAGATACACAGACAGAGTCCTAGTCTAACATCGCTCAGGTCCTATCCCATCAGGCTCTTGCCTGCACCCAGAGCCTGAACAGCTCGGTGGGCTATCTGTACGCCAACCCGCTCGGGCACCAACTCACTCAGGGGTATGGCCTGGCCAGGTCACCATAGAGAACCAACAGAGGAGCCCAGGTCACCATAAAGAACCAACAGACAAGCCCAAATCACTGCAAATAAAGAATTGATTCTTAAGCTGGCATCCAGGCCAGCCAGGAGAAGATGGCAGGAGGCCAGTTGCGTGCCCAGCAGCAAGCCAGGAGGAGACTTGGGTCCCGCCCAGCAGAGGTGAGGAGGTAATTCAGAGCCCAGTAGCGGAAACCTTCCAGTTTTCACCTCAGGAGCACGGACGCCCTCTGTGACAGCAGCACCAAATGCCAGGCTCACAGGAGCTTCAAACACCAACCAGTAACAACAAGACCAACTAACTCCAGAGATAAACAGATGGCAAAAGGCAAACATAGGAACTTTACTAACAGAAATCAAGGCAATATGGCAGCATCTGAACCCAATTCTCCAACCACAGCAAGTCCTGGATACCCAGAAAAAACACCAGAAAAACAAGATTTGGTCACAAGACAGACCTCAACAAATATAAGAAGATCAAACTAATCCCATGCCTCCTATGAGATCACCATGGAGTAAAAGTGGTCTTCAATAGCAACAAAAACAACAGAAAGTCCACATACAAATGGAGGCTGAACAATATTCTACTCAATGATACCTTAGTCAAGGAAGAAATAAAGAAATCAAAGACTTTTTAGAATTTAATGAAAATGAAGGCACAACATACCCAAATCTATGGGACACAATGAAAGCAGTGCTAAGAGGAACACTCATAGCCCTGAGTGCCTCAAAAAAGAAACAGGAGAGAGCATATACTAGCAACTTAACAGCACACCTGAAAGCTCTAAAACAAAAGAAGCTAATTCACCCAGGACGAGTAAAAGTCAGGAAATCATCAAACTCAGGGCTGAAATCAATCAAGTTGAAACAAAGAGAACCATACAAAGAATCAACAAAACCAATAGCTGGTTCTTTGAGAAAATCAACAAGATAGATAAACCCTTAGCCAGACTAACCAAAGGGCACAGAGACAGTATCCAAATTAACAAAATTAGAAATG
>BDUI01001442.1:110878-131954 GCA_002335545.1 Apodemus speciosus
CTTTGGGGGGGGGAACAGGAAAAGGGAAATGAAATGTAAATTAAGAATATATCCAATAAGAAAAGAGATTATTCTATACTCTATACTGTTTTATTCTCCCTAGTTGAAAGTGTAATTTCTGTAATATTTTTAGTTTTATGAAGCCCAGATGAATTAGCTTCTATACTAGGTAAAAACTGTCCAGAATCCTAATGTACTAAAGCAACAGAGACATGCATCTTGCTCTGGCCATGTGTACATAGGAGTCAGGTGAAGTGGGATTCTTATTAACCGCCTGGAGACCCCAGCAGCTGAAGCAGCCGTAACTGTGGGTTATCTTATCACTGTGCACACCACAGAGAAGAAAAATGAAGGATGTGAGTGACATCTTGAGCTTTATGAAATCTACCATATGTCATGTCCCCTTTTATCTCATTAGCCCAAATCAGTCACATTGCCATATCATGGTTCCAAGAAAGAGGGAAGGTATAATTCTCCTATGTGCCTGGAAACCAGAAATATCTGGCAAAACGCCCTAATAACCACCACAGAGTTACAGCAAATGGCTGTCAGATGCACTGCACAGTTACATGCACAGAAGATACATTCCTTTTCTTAGTACCGAAGAGTTGAGGGAGAGCTAAAACCTGCATGTTGTAAAATAAGTATAGAGAGATATAAAACAGCCCTTGTGTGTTCTAAATACACACTCAACAACAATTGATTCAGCAGTATTCTTATGGCTTCAGAAAACATGTGGTCCAAGTCTCATCATGTTATAAATAGAACACGAACTGCTACATCAATCTTAAAGTGCTCCTATGAAAGACTACCAGAAAGGGAATAGATTAATTATCACATGATATTGCCCTTGGCACAAAGTCTGGAGAGCAGCTGATGATGAGCTTCCTGACAGAGCACACCCCACTGCTTTTCTATACTCTCTACAGTCTTCCTACACACACTGTAGGAACATGCCAATCTCTGATTGAGCCTAATGTCCCAGTTGTGAAACTGGGTCCCCAAGCTTGAGTCCCCAAGCTATTCCTCACTTGGTGTCTTCCTCCATCCCATGCCATCCTGCCTACTGGAGATGCTTTGTTTTAACCCTACTCTTCTAAGCTATGCCCTGATTCACCAGATCAGAGCATACAGCCCCTCCTCCCCCTTAACCACAGTGACCCTTCTGCCACTCAAGTCTGATTCTTCCTCAGCTGTGGTTCCCAATGACTCACAACCACCTCTGGGAATCACAGAGGCTGCTGGAAATTAGAGCTCTCAGACTGAATTCTGGGTGATCTCCTCCCAGTTCTAGAAAGACCCAAGTGCAGTCTGGGGGGAGTGTGGAACAGAGGTTTTCCTGACCAGAAAAGAAATTTCTGGAAAAAAAAGTTGATTATTTCTCCTATTACTCTTATTTTTTACCATATATTTTCCCATTTTTAAAAACCCTTCCCAGAGTGTATTAATTAATAATCTTTAGGATGGGTAACACAACCTTTCATTTAAACCACTGAATTTTTAATTTTGGATTTTTTAGGTGCTTGTGAAGGTTTGAATGAGAACGGTTCCCATAGGCCCACCTATTTAAAATTTTGGTCACTAGGGAGTAGCACTATTTGAAAGATTAGTAATGTGGCCTCATTGGAGGAAATGTATCACTGGAAGTGAGCTTTGAGGTTTCCCTTCAAAGAAGAGTATACAGTCAAAAGCTGAAGGCTCAGTGTTTCTCTCTCTTTCTTCCTGCTGCCTATGGCTCCAGACCAGATGTAGAACTCCCCAACATCATGTCTACCTCTCCAACATCATGTCTACCTACATGTTGCCATGCTTCTTATCATGATGATAATGGTCTGAAAGTGTAAGGACCCAAGTAAATATATATATTTTTTTTACTTTCATAAGGGTTGCTGTGATCATGGTGTCTCTTCACAGCAATAGAACATTGACTAAGACAGGGATCTGATATGGCTCAGGCTAGCCTTGAATTTACTATGTACCTAATGAAACTTAGAAATCTCAATCCCCCTGTCTCTACCTTCTGAGTACTGAGGTTATAAGTGTGTACCACCTTGCCCAGTTGATTTCATATATGCATAAAAGCATTCAAAGATAGGGTTGGTTTCAAGGCCGGTTTTCTCCGGGGTCCGAATGATGAGATGTCCCCTTTGCTTCTCTGCCCTCCCTTTTTAGCATGGTGTTTGATCAGTTTTCCACCAGGAGTGCCAAGAGTCATGGCCAGTGTTTAGCAGTCCCGGCAAAAGTCCTGATTTCCATACAGTGTCCATGTCACTGACTATCTGGCACTAAGTAGCTTAGAGAACTGGATGCACAAATTGAGTTAGGCCAACCAGGTTCACTTGGGGTTGTGTGGTGGTGATGATAAAGATGAAGCCATGTCTACTCAGCCTGTGGTGAGGGGGGCATACATAACTTTCTGCCAAAGGAGAATCAATGGACTTCCTTATTGAAAGGTGCTAATGACATTGATACAGACTTGCTATGTCTGGGCTCTGTTCCTCTCTTTCTGCTTCAACATTAGCTCTTAGCTTCACTCTGAGGATATAAGAGGTAGACAAGATGTGGCCTGGTATAGCAATAGTGGTTGCCTACTGAGATCTTGCTTCTCATGGGGTTTCTCACTTTACCAGAGCATCAGGAGAAGTACTGGCGTTAGAGCTCAGTTGAGATAATTTGGTCCAGGGATTTGGGATTCCATTGAATTAAAGGAGATGGGCTATATAACTTCAAAGGTCCATTGTCAATGGACACAGAGTCCTGCATCACACTGGGACAAGACTGCAAACATTACTCACAGCTGGCAAGAAGCACCTACCCTCTCCTTCCTATTTCAAAGAAAAGGTCTTTCTAGTGAAGCACAGCTCCATATTTTAAAGGGAAATTAAAGAAGAGTGGAACCTGATAACTGAGAATACAGTCATGGGGGGGGGAGGTAGCAAAGGAGCAGACACCACAAAAGGTTCTGAAGCAGTAACAAACACCATGTTAAAACCTAACACATACGAAGGAATTTTGTGACCCACCAAGGAGACAGATTGACGTTAGACATTGCCTATCTAGTGTGCAGTGACTGTGGCACTCTCATGTGCTGTGAAGATATTAAAGTGTCCTTTATAGTGGAATCGGAGCTTGTCAGGCAGGGAAACTGGGAAAGGACTGAGTCTGGCAGCAGAAAAGACAATGCTAGAGACTTCAGGAGAGTCTGGGGCATAGCACAGTCTTCGAAGTTCCCTGTATACCTATGAGGAAAGACAGGAGGGAGCTGCAAAACAAACTAGAAGAGGAGACTCCAGGAATCTGGGAAGAATGGCTACATCCAATGGGAAGAGATAGTTTCTGGATGGTGGGGTAGGTAATGGAGTGAGGAGGGATGTGGGTTACAGGAGGGAAAACTGAGGGCAGCTGGTGCCTTTCCTCAAAGACACTGCTGTACCATCATGGGGCCACTAGGCACGGGTCCTGGACGCTGAGACAAGGGGTTTGAAGACAAAGTGGGTGTTGAAATCAGAACAGTGAGCACAACTGAGATCCCTACAGCTCCATCTGCTCAGCACGCTGTGGGGAGCTGGGTTAGGGGGAAGTGGAGAAGGCTTCAGACACAGAACAGAGCCTAGAACCACAGCTGTGAGGGATAAATTAGGGACTTAATAACGCTTGGGGTTTAAAAACTTGCCTTGTGGTGAGGATGAGCTGACATTCAAATGTGCAAACTACTCTTTGGAAGTGTGCTAGAACTGGCCATCAGTGGAGCAGAGACACAAGCCGGGACCTTAACTGGCATTTCCTTAATGTCTTGTTTTGCTTGACAAATGTTTCAAGGCTCCTTTGACTCAGACTCCACTAGATTTCACTTAGAGAGGGGATAAACTTTCTCCACAAGAGGAAAGCACTCCCTSCCTCCAGTATCCATGGCAGGTGGGGTGGGGTGTGGGGAAATGCCTTTACTGTTCCCCATTGCAATACAAGCCTGGAAAGAAGTCATCCCACTTAGGAGGAAGTCATTCCACTGCACACAAGCACACAGCACACCCCCCCCCCCGTGATGTTCTTTTCTCTAGGGAAAGAGAGACAGAACAGGATTGGACAGTAGCTTAACTAGCAGCCCCCTACTAGCTAGCTATCACCATTGCTGTGTGCTCTGTACCTCCACCTAGTGGGGAAAATTGGTAATCCAAAATACATGGGCACTTCCAGGAAAGGAAAACTATTTCCTAACTTTTAAAAAAAGGAGAGATTCAAGCACCACCACCACCACCACCACCCATCCCCCCTTGGGCACAGGAGCCTAGCACAACTGCCATCAGAGAGGTTTCACCCAGCAACTGGTGGAAAACTGATGCAAAGATTCAGCCAAACAGTAAGTGGAGTTTGGGGAATCCTGGGGGGGAAGCAGAAGGGGGGGGGCAAATTGAATGAGCCAGAGGGGTCCAGGCCCATAGAGGCTCATAAAAGACTGAACTGCCAACCGGAGAGCATGCCTGAGACAGACCTAGGCCCTCTGCACATTTGTAACAGTTGTACAGCTGGGTCTTCATGTGGGACTCCTGAAGCCTGAGGAGGGACTGCCTCTGACAATACGGCCTGCCTTTGGATCCCTTTCCCCTCACTGGGCTGCCTTGTCTAAACTCAGTAGAAGAAGATGCGTCTAGTTTTACTGCAACCTGATATGCCAAGGCAGGTTAATATCCTTGGGAAGCCTCCCCTTTTCTGAGAAGAAGGGGAGAGGAGGAGATGGGAGAGGGGGGACTGGGAGGAGAGGAGGGAGGGGACGTTGGCACTGGAATGTAGAGTAGATAAACGACTTAATTAATTAAAAATGTAAAAAGGCCGGGCGGTGGTGGCGCACGCCTTTAATCCCAGCACTTGGGAGGCAGAGGCAGGTGGATTTCTGAGTTCGAGGCCAGCCTGGTCTACAGAGTGAGTTCCAGGACAGCCAGGGCTAACAGAGAAACCCTGTCTCAAAAAACCAAAACCAAAAAAAAAAAAAAAAAAAAAAAAAAAAAAAAAAAAAAAAAAAAAAATGTAAAAAGGACAAAAGAAAGAATGCGGCAGGGAGGGGAGGGGAGGAAGAGAAACAGAAACCATGAATGAGCCACCATTTGGTCCAGAGTGTCTGTACCGCAGCAGCAGGCAGCCTCTCTTGACAGCTGCAAGCCCTTCTCATGTCTTAATGTCCACTCTGCAGGCAATGGGTCTGTGTCATACTGAGCCTGGAGAAACACGGCTGCGGAGCACAACCAGTGAGCCCCACCTCTCCAGAATGAGAGCTTCATCCCAGTCCTGACAGCAAAAC
This sequence comes from Apodemus speciosus, assembly GCA_002335545.1. Classification (NCBI taxonomy): domain Eukaryota; kingdom Metazoa; phylum Chordata; class Mammalia; order Rodentia; family Muridae; genus Apodemus; species Apodemus speciosus. The sequence goes on from BDUI01001442.1 coordinate 116,172, forward strand.
TCTTCCTTCTTCTAAGTTTTGAGAGTAGATGTAAGTGCATAGGGTATGTGGAGGGTGGATCAGGGGAGAGAGCGGGGAGGAATGATTGGTGAAGACTCAGTGGACAAAATACATTCTTCGTTATGCAGGAAAAGATGTGACCAGTGATCAAAACCTTATTGCTGTCCGCATCGTTCTTCCTCCTTCTGTACAAGCAACCAAGGCATCCCAGGAGACCTACACCATTCCATTAATGGTTATAGTCAGTAGACACTGCTTGGGACAAGGGGGAGGGGGTTGGTTCGGGTTTCATGTCAAGGTAAAGTCTGCCTCTTCCAGGGAAGAATCCCAAAGGCATAGAATTCATAAACTCAGACACCACCTACCAAATGGCAGCGCGAGATGGCCTGCGTTTGCCTGCCGCCAAGGTCACCCCACTGCCGTGGCCCTGTCTCCTCACTGGCCGCCCATGGCAGAGAAAGGACAGGAAAGGGCTCTGCAGTTGCTCACCTGACACCTCGCTCACATGAAAAGATCGGCTAGTGGCTACAAGACCAAGTCCACTGACTATGAAAATTTAGGGCCAGATCTTTAGACCTGCTTTCTCTGCTGAGCAGAAATATCCTCACTTACTTGCATGATTTCACGAACCACCTACGAAACCGCAAACGCCAGATTCCACGCTGCCTTGCCAAAGGCAGCACACTATCTATTGTTTTAAGAAATAACTGACTCAGAAATGTCTCTATATAATTTATAAATCAAGATCATCCTTCCCTTGAGAGCAATCCAAAAGGAATAAAACAGCCAAAGGACCGACCTTTCAAAAGACCTGTTGGATTTTAAAACTCCACTCAAGGAAATAATTCCATAGCTCAGGGGCAAAACTGTTCAAGGTTCAGACAAAAACCCCATCAAAGCACAAAATGTCACTGACAGCTCTTAGTGTCCAGACATCTCCTGCCTAGTTCTTTTAGGCCAGCACCTGCCTATTTCTGTTATTTTGTTTCAGTGTTATTTCAAACCATCTAAGTCCGGCACTCCAAGACAGCAGTGGGCGCCATTAGGTAATGGAACGTGAAGGGAATAGTCGAGGAGAATTCTAGAAGCTTGTGGCCTCTCTTAAGGGACTGCAAGCTCTGATGCTTCAATAAACACCACCACCACCACCACCCCACCACCAAATGCCAAGGAGCCATGTCATTTAATTACGCTTTGGATGTAACAGCAGAGTGCCCACTCTGTGGCTGGGGGCATGTGTACTATGCAGCACAAGTGTAACACACCCAGTCAGTGCTTTCCCTGGGAGCCCTCATCTGTGTCTGAGTACAGTACCTCCCTATCTGTCGTTACCCTAAACTTGCTCACTTGTGGAAGAGATATTCCTCTGCCTTATTTGCATGGCAAAGAACATGGGAACTCATCCCTTTTATCCAAGGCAGCTGTTTAAGTCATGGCAGGAAAGTGTGAGCTCTGGAGATTCCAGCTGCCCCACCCTCCCACCCCTCCCCTGCCAAAAGCTGCTGGGAAAGCTACGCTACATTGTCTTTGAGGAGCACAGAACCAAAGTTATCTTTAAAAATTAAAAGCATGTCATAAACTCTGATGCCTTTTTCCTAATACAGTAAATCCTGATGCCCTTTTCCCTAAATGGGAGCCAGAACTGGTGAGCAGAAGATGGGGAGGTGATGGTTACTTAGACTCTGGTGCTTGGTCACATGAAGAATGGCTTCTGCCTGGCTCATTTTCTTCTACACCTCTGAGCTGACACAGATGCTGTATCACAAGGACTTAAGCCATGGTAAGAGATACTCATGGGGGTAGGTGAAGGGGAGAAACTGAGGCCTCTTGTCCACAACCAGCAAGAAATCTCCAGCCATGTGAGGTAAGCAGAAAGCAGTCTTGGGATGATGGCCAAGTCCCAGATGACATCTGTTGTTTCCCCCTGACATCTTGACTGTAGAGGCCTCCAGCCAGGGCCAGACAGCCATGACACTCATGAAACTCTGGCCCAAGTGAACCCTGAGACACAATAAATGTTGATTGTTTTGAGCTACTGAGTTTGGAAGTATTGTTACCCAGAAATTCTTTTGTCATATGGTCTTGCTTAATATCACACCCCTGCCTGCTTTCTTCCTCCTCCTCATTCCCTATACATTTTCCCTGAAAACATTAATGCCTTATACAAGGATCCCAGTCTAGGGGTTGGATTTCTCTTGGGGAAATGGCTAGATCTCTCAGAAAACCACTCTAATTTGGATTTCTTCTGGATCAACTTCCACTGCAAAAGCATCATTATTTCTAGTCTCATTTTACTCCGATCCATAACTACTCCTCTATCTCTCCTTCAGCCCTAGCAGATCTCAGCAGCCTATCCTCAGTTCACAAACTGAAGACACAAGAATGAATTTGTGTTGCCAAGGAGACCAGAAAGGGCCTTACTACTGCTACAGTTTGAATGTCTCCTCCAAAGATCATGTCTAAATGCACCTGCTGTTATAACAGCGTTGAGATGGGAATCCTTAGCAAGGTGATTGAGGTCATTACTGTGAGGGAATGGGTGAGTTTCTGCAGAACTGAGTGTCTTACAACGGGTAAGTTATGGCAAAAGTGGGTGAGTTACCACAGCAGTGGGTGAGTTACCTCAGGAGTAGATAAGTTACAGCAGGAGTGGGTGAGTTAACACAGTAGTGGGTGAGTGACAGCAGGAATGGGGGTGAGTTACAGAAGGAGTAGGTAAGTTATCACAGGAGTCGGTGAGTTACTACAGGAGTAGGTAAGTTGCCACAAAAGTGGGTGAATTAGTGCAGGACTGGGTGGGCTACCATAGCAGTGGGTGAGTTACCACAGGAATGGGTGAGTTACCACAGGAGTGGGTGAGTTACCACACAAGTGGGTGAGTTACCTCAGATGTTGATAAGTTACAGAACGAGTGGGTGAGTTAACACAGTAGTGGGTGAGTTACAGCAGGAATGGGTGAGCTACCACAGAAGTGGGTGAGTTACCTCAGGAGTGGGTGAGTTACCTCAGGAGTGGGTGAGTTACCTCAGGAGTGGGTGAGTTACCACAGGAATGAGCTTTCCTTGCTTTTTTCATTATCTTGCACACCCTTTCCTGTCCTTCTACCAAATCATAAGACATCATGAAGGTTCTCACAAGACACTGCTCCACGATCTTGATTTCCCAGCCTTCAGAATTATGAGTTGAATACATTTCTATTATTTATCATTTCCATGTCTATATTATTTTGTAATTCTGTCAACAGTGGACTAAAACACTGATTCAGCGCTGGCAACAAGAAGCATTTTAGCACCTTACAATTCCACCATGCCTCTGCATTCTCACTGAGACCATGGGAGCAAGCCCAGACCACATGGGACAGAAGTCCATACTGAATGCTCCCCTGGACATGTTTGAAACAAACTTGTGAGCCAATGCAAATGGCTTTTGACACACAGGCTTGAAGGGAAAATGTGGGTTCTATAAAATCTACATTCTGTTACTTTCTCCCAATGAAGAAAAAAGCAACCAAGACTACAAATAATCTTAACATTTTTAATGTGGAAACTCACAACACTCCTGATCTGTGAGAGAAAACACATGGCCAGCAACAACCCTGAGCAGGACCCACTTAAGAGAATGATTTTCAAGTAAATAATGCATTTCTAGCAAGCCAGGCTTCAACCCCATGAAATACTTAGAAAGCTGATTACTTTGAATTATTTTCCTGATAATAGATGACCATTTGCCTGGGCTACACCTAAACCTACTATGTTCTTCTGAAGAAATACTCTCATACATGAACTAAGGAGACAGTAAGGTGGTGAGGGGGAGGGGAGAGGTAGGGGGACATATATGACCGACTTAGAAGAAAAGACTCTCTCAAGAACTGTTAGCACATTTATATTTTATCTGTACAATATAGGAGAAAGAGCCTCTAAACACAGTTAGTCAATGTGGTTGTACTCTTTTGTTGTTTTCCTAAGAAGAATATATTGATTCCAGGGCAGCACAACAAAATGTCATAGGCTGGTGGCTTACACAGGAGAGATTTGCTTCCCTACAGCCCCGTTGGTCAGAAGTCCCACACCCAGATGCTGGCAACACGGGTCTCTGCTGTGCCTCCAAGCCTGGCTTTTTATTGGTTATCTCTTACCCATGTCTTCACACAGCCCTTCCTTCGTATGCCTGTGTCCAGAACTCTTCTTGAGCTCACTTGGATTGGATTAGTTTGCCCCAGTGACCTCATGTAACCTATATCATATCATTTAACAGCCCTGTTCTTCAGATTGGGAATTGGGACTTCAGCATATGAATTTAGAGGAAAACAGAAAATAGCCTACAATGGGAAGAAGTTTCTTTCCAGTTCTGTGGATCAAACCCACAGCTTCACACACACACTAGGCAAGTATTTAACCACCACGCCGCACCAGCACCCTCAATCCCAATAGAAAGTTTTTATTAATTCAATTTCATTTTCTTTCTAAAAGAGTTCCTTGAAAATGAAGCTTTATTGGGTATTAACTCTTCACAGTCTCCTTTTTTAAGGACAGGGTAATGAAGTCTAGTTAGGCTCATAGCAATAATACAGCCAAAGAAGAAACATGATATATAGAAATTCATATCTTTGCAATCTTAGGGATGCAGCCCAAGATTCCTTTTTCTGGAAAGCCCCCTGAAGGTAATGAGTCCAGTTTCTCCCTCAGCTCTTCAGATTTCCACTCCATAACTCTAGGCAGCAGTTCTGTGGCTATTCTTCTTCTTCACGATGTCTTTAATTCCTATCTGGCATGACAGTATCTTCAACCACATCACCCTTCCACACTGGTGACAAAGAGGAAAGCCCACAGTCACAGGTTAAGGCTGGCCCACGTTTACGGCGAAAGGCTAGGCAGGCCTTGAGAAAGAATCTGGCACAGGATGAGAATCAGATGTCCTTAGCTGGTCACACCTACAGCAGGAGTCTTCAAAACAAAGTTAAGAATGCCTAGGGTTTGGCCAGACTGGTGACAAGCTGTGCTGTCTCAACTGTTCACAGAGGTGTTAGCCATGCTGCTAGGGGTTGGTTCTTCTCTCATACAATAATATTTACCAGGAGTTTTGTGGTCCTGTTTAATGTTTTAGACACTAAAGACCCAGAAGCAAAACCCAGCTAGAGTCCGGAAAGGAGAAAGACTCAGTTGTTTTTATGAAGCATTTCAAAAAGGACAAGGGTAAAAGAATCCTCCAGGACATATCAGAAGAGGTGGCATTTGAGCTAAACACAGACGCTGAGCAGGGATTCTCATCTAAGGGAAAACATACAAGTTCCTACCTGGGGCGGGGGTTGGGGGGGGGGGACATGGCTCTCCAGGAAGGCCAGTAGGTCTGTCGTGCTTAGTCCTTGCCGCTGCCCCATCCAGCTCCTAGAAAGTCCTGACATTTCTTGGCTCCGTCTGCATCATTCCAAACTCTATTTCCATTGTCACCTTTATAGCTACATCCATGGCCCAGATCACATTGTAGAATGTCCTCGAAATGAGATCTTAACTTAGCCACACCTTCAAAGGCCCTTTGCCATGTAAGGGATGGAACATGAGCATCCTTGAATGGGATAAGAGGGGCAGTGCTCAGCCCACCATACTGTCTTTTCCTTCTAAGGCAGGAACTGAGACATTGCCTTCCTGGCATTAAGTGATGGCCCTTCTGCTCCTTTCCTTATCCGTTCCAAATATAAATGAGCAGTCTCTGCTAAGCCCAAGAGAGCGATAGAGATTGGTCAGCATAGCAAGGGGACAGAACCTGGCCTCTTAGTGCATACGGTTTGAGTGCTTCGCCCAAAATACAGTCACAACTTCTTTGCCAGCTGCAAGGGTTGACTTGTTAACCTGGCTCCACGGTAAAGAGAAGGTGTTTCCAGTTCAACTGAGAGATTGGGCGTCAGCTCACCTGCATCCTGTTCAACTGGCATCCCCGCAGGACCACGTGGAAAGGCCCAGGATGGCCACAGTTTTCCGAAGTGAAGACATGATGGAGATGCTGGGAGTTTTATCAGTTTTCTTCATCTGAGAAATGCGCTCAGATGTTTCATTACATCCACAGATCCACAACTGAGATCCAGACCCAGGAATGTGTAAACACCTACAGAGGGAGCTGAAAATAGCCAGACCTGTGAAAAACACAGAGCAGGAAGGCCGAACTCTCCCTGGAGATGCTGAGAGAGATAGTAAAATCTCAAGTTCTCACTCAGAGAGAGAGGGGGGTGGGGGTTGGAGGGGAGACAGAGAGAGACAGAGACACAAAGAGAAAGACAGAGACACAGAGAGATAGAGACACTGAGAGACAGAGACAGAGAGAGAGAATGAAAAAATTAATTCAGTGATAGGATGGTACAGTACACATTCAAGACTAACATGAGTCCTCCTTCCCAGCAAGCCACAGGGGAGGGGGAGAGAAAGGGAGAGGGCAAACAGACAGGAACTGTCCAGGGCAAGAAGCACTCTGGGGTTTGAAGAGTCCCTGGTGGCATGAAGGGTCCAGACAGCATCTGATACCTGTTGCCAGACAAGTGTGTGCCCCAGGAGGATTGGAGCCAATGGCAGGGTGCCTGGAGAAGGTCCCTCTGACAGCGTGGGGCTTTTAACACTCTGAGTTTAAGAGATCAGGATTTCTTTTTTTTAACAACCTAAAATAAATACATAATACATACATACATTCGTACATAAAGTCAYATACACAAGAGAGATCATATGGTTAGGTGCTAGGGTCCTCTTGTGTTGGGGTTTACATACTAAAAGTCGGGCCAAAGGGAAGAATTAAGCGTGGTTTAGCACACATGCACACACGTGAATTTTTTTTTTAATCTAAATGGTATCTGCAGAGGATTTCCAGCCCCAGCTTGCCTGGAGTGAGAAAGCAGGGCTTATTTAAATGAGCTCCTGGGAAAGGAACTGAAGGCAATAGATGCTGGTTAAGATGGAAGGTTGAGAGAACGGTTCAAGGTGCAGGCTGCCACCAGGGCTCAGTCTTCACTTGAACCCCCAGTCCATGGTTTCTGGCGGCTCCCCCCTCCCCTTTTCTTTCCCTTACCTTTGGAATGAGCATTTTGATCTCACCTTTTTAAAGCGATGTGAGGCTTAACAGTCATATATGTATTCCTGTAACACCCAGCTACTCAGTTTCTTCAAAAGAACTTGTAATTAAAAGAGAGGGCAGATTCGTTTTATCTTAACATCAAGGCCACTTCACTGATGGGCTGAGAAGATGACTCAGCAATTGAGGAACTTGTTATGCAAGTATGAGGACAAGAGTTCAAATCCACAGAACCCACATAAATGTCTGGTAGCTGTGGCAACCCCCCTGGCATCCTAAGGCTGAACCTAGAGATTCTCTGAACAAAGCAGTTGGCGAGATGAGCCACATGGATGGGCTCTGTGTTTGGTTGAAAGGCATTCTAGATGAATAAGGAGGAAGAGAAATTGAGATGGGGTCCTGACATCAACCTTGGGCCTTCACGGGTGTAGGTTTATACATGCACATGTGCCTGCACACTTGTAAAATATGCATTCACACATGTGCACCACACACACACACACACACACACACACACACACTTATACATACATAGACATAGCTGGAAAAAGAAAAGGGGATAAAAGACAGATTTGACCTTCAAGGATGTGAGTTCTTGATCTGACTGGTACCAACACTCTTTAGGGGCCATGAAAACTTGTGTGCCTGAGCCATTGTGCTAAGGCTAAACTAAAGAGCCCTGAAGAATCCATCATGGTCGGGCTATCAGCAGAAGAGATGCTGGTGTAGTCCTCAAGCCTCAGTAGCTTCCATGAGGGCAGAGGGAAGCAGGGAAGTACTTTTCCCAACTGTTGTTGACACTTTCTCTCTCTGTGTTACACTTTACAGCCATTTTCCTGTTTAATGGGCCCTGGGGTGGGACTGTGAGGCTCAGGGAGATTAAGAATCCTGTTTATTGTCACATATCACTCACTTGTCAGACTGATCCCAAGACCTGAAGCTCTGCTTCTCAGCCTTCAGAGAGTTTGGAGACTCCACAGTCTTCGAGTGCCTTTCTTGAGACGAGGGTGACCTGATGGTCATACTTTTTTTTTATGTACGCACAACTACAATCTCCAAAGGGAAAAGCAACTGAGGCTAGAGTAGGGCCTGGCACATAGTAGGTCTTCAGTAATTATTGATGGAATGAAAGGGGGATACTTCTCTTCTGCAGGTATCTCTAGTCCTGAATGGAAAGCAAGACATTCAATGACACTTTAGGATCAAACCTCCAATGTTGTGTATTCTCCTTTGTTCTCCCTCATCCCTCCCTGTGCTGTTGAAGAGGAAGCCAGCCAGGGCTCCCCTCCTGTGACATTGCTGTGGCCCGGCTGCATAGTAAGGACAGAACCAGCTTCTGTGGCCATGCTCTGCTAACAACCAGCTCCGCAATGGAAACCATGGAAACCATATCCCTAAAATTCAAACACAAATAGTTTCTGTTTGGATGTGTAATATTGTGATGCCCTTAATTTCTGGAAGGCACAGACTATCTAGACAACTTCCCCTTTTGTGTCATCAACACAATGTGCTTGAGACAGCCTGCTTTTTCACATCTATATACAGAAACACATTTTTATAAGGTCCCACTCCAATGCAGTTCTCCTTAGCTCTAGGGTCTAGGGCTCTTGGGTCAGTGATGCTCTACCTGGTAGCCCTGTCCCTGATGCCATGATCTCACACACTGGCTTCCTGTGGTCATGGAATTCAAGTGTCAGGACAAGCAATGTGTTTAGAGCAGATGATGTTTCTCTGCATAAACTTGAAAAGAGCCTCCAATGGTTGGGAAAACCAACTCTGATAGCAAGAATAAGACTCTTCAGATTTCTAGATGATAATTTGAATTAAACTTCATACTTCTGCACAATCAACTACAGGTAAGGTAGCCTAATTACCTTACTTCAACGATTAAGTCTTCAAGAATTACCCCTGCAATCACATACTTTTAACACCAAGGCAAAACCCAAGGATGAAGAAATGGGTGTTAAAATAAGAAAGAATTAAAGGGATATTGTCTTCTTCAAAATATGATTTCCATCATAGATTGTATCTTATCTACACATCAATTTAATTTTTTTTTACATTTTGATGGACAGGGTAGACATGAGCTAACAAGTTAAACATCCAAACCCATCCTTGTATTCATTTTCATCACCCCAAGAGAAATCAAGATGGGTTCATCCTGAATGTGCCCATGGAGGAGGGACCAGGACAATCTGGACTATCTCTAAAATCAAGAATGCACTGGCAGTGCCCCACTGGCTGTTTGTTACTGACATCTTGGCATGTTCTTGGAGGGGTTCAGCCCTTTTAAAATCCTTAATTGATGGACACATTTTCCACACCACTAGAACTTCAAACAGCAGTTCCTCTGCCCTTTCCACATAAAGCCTTAACCACTAACATGCCTCACAAAGGTCCCCTAAAATATGAATGTACTAGGATACATAGTGAACTTAATTGCTAATATTCCTTGGCAAATCAAATATACTATTAACAGCATAATAACGAGTATGCATAGAGGCTCCCCAGTGTGACCAGATGTGTGTGTAAAATAAATAAATAAATAAAGACTGCCATGCTAAATAAAGTTGTCCTGCACCTCAGGTTACCATCTGGTTCTAGTTTTCCTCAACAGTTTTCCCTGAGCCTGTTTTCTCAGCTCCAAACAAGTCCAGCTGGCCGCCCTTCCTTCCACGCAACGTGCCCACCAGTTACCCCCAGCCTTCCTCAAGCTTGGACTTGGATGTCACATCCATAAACAAAATCCCTGCTCTGCTGTAACTTTTTGGTTCTCTTCGTCTTAACAAATATAAGGGGAAAAAAAGTCGAAGAGGGGAAGAAAGTAAGAAAAATAAAATAAAGGAAGAAAAATTAAAACATGTCCCTGGTAGAGGGATGCTAATAATGGACAAGTGTTAGATTTGGCAATAAATTATTGTCCAGATGAAGGGAAAACAATGACAAATTAGAAACAGATTTATTCACACTTGGTGCATTAATGAAAACTTAAAAAAAAAAAAAAAAAAAAAAGGAAAACTGAACTGTGTGGAAAAAAATAATGGCCCAGCAGGCCTACTTTTTTACTAACAACTCATCAGTAAGCAGATTGTAATTCATAACAAAGAATTCACCCCAAGGAACGCCACATGACTGTGAGCTTTTTGAGTTCCCTAAGAAAATACATATGTTGTTCCACTTGGTTTCCTTTCAATAAAACCCACCAGTTAGCACTTCATTTTCAAGCTGTTCTGACAAATCAGGTGAGTTAGCTTTGTAGGAGGAAAGAAAAAAAAACAGAAGCAAATTTTTTTCAGCTGAGAATTTTAAAAAATTAATTTTAATATAACTGAAATAATTGTCTCCAAAAAGCCAGAAAGTCATGATAAATGCTCAGAGATGAGCTGATTGAAAGGTTTGCTTGAATTCACTTCCTTAATTTTTTTCCCCTGAGGAAGTATTTAAGGCTGCAGATCTTCCTGCTCAGGTATGCATCTGAAAGGTGTGGGAGACAGAGCTATGTATGAGTTTTGTGTGTTTATAATCCTTCGAAGCATGATTAAAGATTTTTCAAAAGCCCTCTCAGCAGCTCCACTGAGTTGAAGACTTACCAGTGACAGCAGCAGGAATGTCCAGGTTCCAAAGACTTACTGAGCTAAAGGAAAAAAAATCCCTGGGACCCCTGCAGTATGGCCACCACATGGGATTCCAACCCACTTTCCCAGCAGGTCCCTTGAGGCACCAGGTGACCCACAGCAGTTGATGTCCTTAGAAAGAACATGTCTGCTGCTCCTTCTTTCGTGACCTCAGAGCTACCTAAGTCCTCGTTATCCTGCAAGTCTCCCTTCGCGTCCAGCTTTCTCCACTCTAACCACTCCACATCTCGGAGCCAAGAGCTCTCTCTTTGAACACACTCAACATCCAGTTTACCCCTTGGTTATTCTCCTGAATAAAGGTCCATATAAAAAAGTTCTTTAACCAGACACAGTTGACATACACCTTTAGGTCCAGGACTTGAGAGGCACAGGTAGGGGGAATCTCTGTGAGTTCAAGGCCAGCCTGGTCTGCAGAGGGAGTTCCAGAGGTACATAGTGAGACCCAGAACTTACTACAAGCAAACAGAAAGAGATGAAGACCTGAAGGAAGAAAAGAAAGAATAATGAAAATAGTTTGAAACATAGCAGAGAGAAGGATGGAAGGTAAGACTGAAGGAATGGGCGTGAGTCATATGGCCTTTGTAAAGTGGACCAAGCATTTCATTTTTATCCTTGGGCTTATTCACAGTGGCCATTTCTCAGAGGGAAAGCCACTCAGAAGTGATGTATTCTTCCACTTGTGGGCAGAAGAAACTTCTCTGGAAATTGAGCTTTAGGGAGTCTGAGTAGCTTCTATGTGTCACAAACAGTGAGCCCTGAAAATGCTACAATTTGGGGGCTCTTATAGCCAAGCATAACAATTGAACTCACTCCTCTTGGCCAGTGAGTTGTCAGTGACAGTCGTTTTCAGCTGACCCCTCTCCCTTTCCAGCGAACATGGTGGCCTAAGCTTGACATAATCTCCCATCAGAAGCAAGCTAGACTTCCAGGTCCCTATAGTGTATTGTTCTAGAGAGCTGCTCAGCCTACAACCTATTTATGAGATAAGGTGATTGTGGCAGGACATTGAGGTTTGGAGCTGGTATGCTCTAGGCTGTCCTGATTGATTTAGTATGACTTGCCTTGCAATGCGGAGCATGATGTAATTGATTGCTCTTCACTTTCTCTTTGAATGTATCTAACTCAGATTTTAACCCTTTGAATTAGAATTCAGATAGCTACTATGACCCTTGCAGTTATAACCATCGTAATTATAAGAAGGGAGTATTACTCCAGGAATCAGCATGAAGCGTCATATACCAGGAAGGATACTGGCCATTGCCCACAAATGGAAGAATGCATCGCTTCTTAGTGGCTTCCCTTTCGGAAATGGCTACTGTGAATAAGCTTATGGATAAAAATGAAACACTTGGTCCAATTCGCAAAGGCCATATGACTCACTCATTCCTTCAGTCTTACCTTACATTCTTCTCCTTGCTCTGTTTCAAACTATTTTCATGATTCCCTCTTTTCTTCCTTCACCTTCATCTCCTTAGGCTTTCTCCACTCTCTCCCCCAAAGTCATCTCCTCTTATCTTACAAGTATAGCATTCCTTTCCCTGCAGTGTTTGGCTTAAATGTTCTTCAGAAAAGTGTTCCTAGAGCCCAGACCATGCTACTAATCTCCATCATCCCTTGAGGAAGTCACTACATCTGTGCTCCTCGTTTCTGAATCCTGAGTGGCCAATCCAGTGTTTGGTCTTCAAATATCCACTAAGTCAATAAATGGAAGGATGATATAGTGGTTTGAGTAGGTGTGGCCCCCTTAGATTCATGTGTTTGAATGGTTGTCCCATGGGGAGTGGTACTATTTAGGAGGTGTGGCCTTTTGGAGTAGGTGTGGCCTTGTTGCCGGAAGTGTGTCTTTGTGGGGGCGGCTTCGAGTCTCCAATGCTCAAGCTCCACCTGCTGTGGAAGAGAGTTCCCTTCTGCTGCCTGTGGATCACAATGTAGAACGCTCAGCTCCTTGAGCATCATGTCTGCCTGCACACTGCCAAGCTTCCTGTCATGATGATAATGGACTAAACCTCGGAAATGTAAGCCAGCCTCAAATTAAATGTTTGCTTTTATAAGAGTTGCCTTGGTCATGGTGTCTCTTCACAGCAATAAAACCCTAAGACTGAGCGCTGGGGAAATAGAACCAAAATTCAATGGCTCTCACATTCCTATCTGATCAGGCAAAAATAAAATGAATGGCCAAGCAGAAAACCTTTCCCTGAATTTGACATGATCTGTCTCCTGCTACTTCGAGTCCTCTCCATGTAGAAAGACATTCAATCTTTTACATGACATCATCCCAGCTTCAGTGTGAGCTTCAAGGGCCACATTGGTAAGCAAACTTGTTGAAAGACAAGCAAGCCCAGTTTGATCTTTTAAGTAGGAAGGGCTGGCTTTGTTGGCAGAAGCTGACCAAGCTGCCCATCCTTCGGACTCTCAGGGTCCTGTCTAAACAGGAGGAGCAGAACAATGGACATTCTGCTCTGTTGTCACTCCCTCTCTGGCTTCTCTTATTTCTTTGCATTTTGATTTTGACCTCTGCTTCTTGCCACCAGGCACTGTTGTTTGAAAGGCACACTTGACATCACTGTTCTGGTACAGGCTTTGTTTTGATCCATAATCATCAGTTCCTCATGTCACTCACTCCTGGTCTCATGATACCCATTTCTATTAGTTAAAGTCTCTCTGGCCACCATCCTAAGCATGCCTGGGTTAGGGGATCAGACCCCAAATCCCACCAGCACACTCTGGCCCATGCACAGGGAAGCAAAATGCATTCTGTCCACCCACTGTCCTTCTTTTGTTATGGGCCTATTCATCTAATTCCTCAAAGATGTCACAGGCATCTCTCTTCCTTAGTAAGAAACTGAGAAGGCCATGCTTGGCTACTCTTGCTTTCCTGCTTTCTAAATCTGTATTAGCCTACAAGTGAGAAATTCCAGAAATGAACCACTTCCATCTTCTCCTCTATCTCATGTTGTCTCAATACCTATTGTCTCTAGACACTTTCCCCCCATCAGATCCTTCTCTGTGCCCATCCTCCCTTCATGTACAACATTTTCCAGAGTCTCATTAGATAAGAAAGGCTGTGCAACTCCAAGAACTAATGCTTGGCAGTGGTTCAGCGGTAGACATTGTTTATGTATTCCTTTATGTTAGATAGTATATCATTCTGTAATTCGTGCTAAGCAAGAAATTACAGTATAGCCCAGGCTGGTCTCAAACTTCAAACTTAAGGCAATCCTCTGGCATCAAACTCTTAAGTACTGGTGGTGTTACAACTGTAAGCTAACATACCTGGCTAGGAAACTGTACTTAAGAAACAATTTTCCCAATTTTCCAAAATCTGTTTTGCAAAGTTCATTTGGGGACAAGTCAATGTTTGTGATGTCCTGGGGTGTTTTGACAGACCTGTTTGTGATGTCCTGGGGTGTATTAACAGACCTATTTACAGTCAGTGGGTTGTGCTTGAATTCCAGAGCTTGTGTTGCATCTACAGAGAATGTGAAGAGAAATAGAGAATCTTAGCGCTGAATGAAGCACCAATCCGTTCTGATGATATGTTTTCCAAATAGGTCTCTGTGAGCTGGATACCCTTTGTAGCTATGCATCCTGAGAGGACTGTACTAACAGGAGAAAACAAGCCCCGTGCTCCTTCCACCATTCAATGTGGTCTCACCAAAAGCTGCTGAGCAAATTTATGAAGGGTGAAGGCTTCCAAGCCAAGAGGTGCAGACATTTAAGAGGACCCTTCACCTGTCACATGGAGTTCATTTTCCTGCAAGTATGTGAGACAGAGGAGTTCCCTTAACACCGTGTGTGTGTGTGTGTGTGTGTGTGTGTGTGTGTGTGTGTGTGTGTGTGTGTGTGTGTGTATTCAAATATACTTGGCATCGTACTGGACCCAGAAGGAAACAAACAAGATCCTGAAAAGCATGCCTGTCCAGGAAGTGGCTTCTCCTGCTTGCCTTGGTGTGGTATAGACAGGAGTAACATGTGTTGATATGGACCCAGGGGAAAGGAAGGGAGTTAGGTTGTGGCATCACAGCCTGCCATGCTTCCTGCAAGTCTCCTTTTTCTGAACGAGTGATCTGGAAACCACATTATCATGCAGATGATATTCCCATAAAGATAGAGCCATGCCCACCTCTCTGCGGCCCACTATAGCACCATTCCCACATCTCACACTCACTCTGACTTTCTGTCCAAGGCAAATAGCTCTTCCAGAGATAGGTGATCTGTGGGGTGTCAGCCTTTGGACTCTCGGTTCACAGCCAGTGATTGTATCCTGTTCTGAGCCCTGAGCATACATAAGTGTGCCTGGGCCCCAAGGTGAAACCTTCTCATAAAATGAAGGTTATTGTCACAGAACACATTTAGAGATGCCCGAGAGAGTGCTTGCTTCAGCTGCCCCTTTTGACAGGAAAAGTGGTACTCACAAAAGGTAGATCTCCAGTTCCCAACTCACCATGTGCTCCTTCGTACCACACTCCTACTCTCTCACTGAGAAGCGCTTGAGTGGCTCTCAGGCAGTGTGGTGGCATTTGTTTATGCTTTGGCTGGATTCCAAGACATCTCAAAAATAACTATAAACACACTGGACATGAATTCTTTGTTCTGAGAGATTCTGACCTGGAAAGCAGGATTCCTCCTAGGGTTAGGGAGGTCACTTTATCAATAAAGAACTGGCTGCATAAGCATGAAAGCCTGAGTTAGGTTGTCAAGCAACAGATAAAAGCCAGACACAGACACCCTATCTGAGCCCTGTCCTGGTAAGAGAGGCCTGGAGATAGGCGGATCCCTAGAGATGACTATCTAACCAGTAAACTGAATTAGTCAGAGACCCTGTTTCCAACTATGAGATGGAGGGGCTGGGAAGATGGTTCAGAAGTCAAATTACTTATCACACAAACACGGGAACCTAAATTTGGGCCTCTAGAACCAGATTAACATGCAGATAATATTACCATAAAGATAGAGCCATGCCACCTCTCTGCAGCCCAGTATATCACCTTTCCCACAGTTCACACTCCAACTTTCTATTCAAGGCAAATAATTCTTTAACATTTACTCAATATATATATAATATATATTATGTTAAATATATATTAATATATTATAT
>BDUI01001442.1:131989-148881 GCA_002335545.1 Apodemus speciosus
TAAATGTATATATTTACTCGATATATATATATATATATATATATATATATATATATATCGAGTAAATGTTAAAGAACTATGAAGCATCAGTAGATGTGGAAGCTCACCTACAATTCTAGCCTTGGAAATCTTTGGACGTTAGGTACAAGCTAACTCTCATAAGGGGGCTCTAGATTTTATTGAGAGACTACCTCAATGAATACAGTGGAGAATCATCCAGAAACTCCCAACATCGATCTTTGGCCTATACCTACACACACACACACACACACACACACACACACACACACACACACACACACACACCACCTGCACATGAGAGAGATAAGATTAAAGTGGAGAGAGAATGATAAATATACCCAATGTAGATTTAATTTATATCCCTTAGATACACACATACATACGCGTGCACAACCACATACATATACAAAACACTTCAAGTACACACCTCCTCCACTGAGGTGACAGCTCTGCCTTTGTCCCCATCCCTTGTATTTTACTGTGACAATCTTCTAGAATTACAAGAGTTGGGACTTGAGTTCTATTCTACAGTCATTTTCACCTGCCTGACTTCCATAACTTAATTCCACTTCACGCCTTCAAGGGCCATCTGTGTAAATAGCCTCCAGTTTCTGTGTGTAGCTCCTGCTTCTCTTCTGGACTTCCACTCAGCATCTTACATAACTAACAGGCATCTGACCACTTTATTATCCAAAATGTAATTTATGAATCCTGCTGCAAACCTATGGTTTCCCCAACTTCTGTCTGTCAAGCTTACCCCAAGACATGCAAATCCTGCTGATTTCTCCTCTCGTGAGATGGCCTCTTAGCTTTTCTGCTCTTCTGGTCCAAGTCACTGTTGCTTCTCACACAAATTGCTGTAAAAACCTATGTTGGCTTCCATCTCTCGTCTCCTAGCCTCTCAGGTCTATTCATAATACAGCAGTCAGTGATGTTACCGGATGCGTGTCAAATAAAGGCATTTGTCTTCTAAAGCCCTTTTACCCCCTTTGATCTCTCTGTGAGTACAAAACCAAAGCTGGGACAGAAGCCTAGAGCCCCTGGTGCTTTCTGCTATGAGAATGTCCTGAACTCTCTCCCGTATTCTTTGCACTCCAAGCCACCTGGCCCCTTTTAATCTACTTCAAAAATGTCAGAAGTTTTCCTGCCCCAGGACCTTTGCACTTCACTGTTTTGCTGCTTGAAATGCCTCTCTGAATCTACAAGGTTCTCGTTGCCCCAAGGTCTTTGCTCAAGCATGCTTTGTAATATCTCTGCTTAAAGATGCACCTCAAGGCCCTCCTACTTCTCTGCTGCCTTATTTTTACACAGCCATTTGATACACTATACATGTTTCCTAAATACTCTCGTAATTAAGTCTCTATTTCCCCAAACTAACACAAAGACTCTGTAAAAAAAAAAAGGGGGGGGGGAGCAATTTTACCTCACTGTTCATTCAGTCTCTTCACCCTCTAGGATACAACTTATTTAAAAAAATATTGCTAAATAAATTAATGTCCATAGTTTTTTGTATCAGTAACGTATCTAAAACTTATACCACTGGTTAAGAATGAAAATCAATGAGTAATTCATAGTCCTGTGTGTCCCACTCATGGTTGAGATCTGGCTCTAAAATGTTCCTGGGGAGCATCAGGGATAGTGGTTACCATAGCAACAAGGTGATATGTTGAGTCAGAGACTCCTGGTATGCAGAGTGGATACTAGGCATGTTTGCAGGCAGAAAGTTATGTATTAAAGTGCGGGTTTTCTCCTGGCCTCCACACAAGACAAATTGGCAAAAGAAATTTATGTAGTGCTAGAAAGAAGATTTCCTGAAGAAAATAATGAAAAATGTAAACAGAGTTCAGCATCCAAAATTTAACTGTAGGTGTTTCTATTTTTTTCCCTCTTCCCATGTCCTTAGTGAACCCAGGTTACTGCACTGGCCTGAAGCAGTTTAGTTCTCTACAGAATATGTTTATCTTATCACTTTTATGGCTGCATACTTACCTTTCCTCTCTAGCACCTTCCCAGCATTCCCTGCAAAAGGAAAGGGCAACTACTTAGTAAAATGAATGTGGGGCTTTGAGCTCTTGATTATACACACCATGTTTTATAGGGTTTGTCCCCAGACTGGAGGTTTTAGTGGTTTGTGACTGCCAAATTCCACCACAGCTCCCTCTGTAAAGAGTTCCTTCACATGAACATCTAAAAGACTTCTTAAGCCTAGCATATTCAAAGCTGAATAATTTTTTCTCCAAAGCTAGATCTTCCCACAGACTCCCCTTCTTAGTTGATCATAACTTTTAAGATTTGTTTATTTATTTTAAGTATGTGAGTACACTGTCGCTCTCTTCAGACACACCTGAAGAAAGCATTGGATCGCATTACAAATGGTTGTGAGCCACAATGTGGTTGCTGAATTGAACTCAGGATTTCTGGAAGGATAGTCCGTGCTCTTAACTGC
Source organism: Apodemus speciosus (assembly GCA_002335545.1). Lineage (NCBI taxonomy): Eukaryota > Metazoa > Chordata > Mammalia > Rodentia > Muridae > Apodemus > Apodemus speciosus. The sequence continues at coordinate 134,457 of BDUI01001442.1, forward strand.
TGAGCCATCTCTCTAGCTCCATGATCATAACTTTTTCATTTTAGTTAATCAGACCCAAAGCCTTGGAGTCACCCTTGACCTATGGTATGTTCAAACTTACCAGTTTCTTAGGGTGTCATCAAAATCAATATAGAAGAGTTTTTACCTCCCAGCTAGTTCTCACTGTGGTCCAGATACCAGCTATGATCCTGTCCTCATGATGGTCTCTGTGCTTCTATCTTTACTCCACAGAGCAGGTTGAACACAGTCCCCCAAAACACGCAGTTCTGTTTTAACTCCCAGTACTTTGATTGTGGCCTTATTAAAGCCTTTGCAGATACAGTTGAGAATCGAAATAAGATGGAAGAACATGGGATTTGGTCGGGTCTAAGTCCAATAGCTGGTCCTCTGATAGCAAAAGATGACAGAAGGCAAGAATGAAGCACATCAGAGAAGGCCACACAAAGGCGGGTCAGAGACTAAAGTGACATAGCTGCAAGTCTGTGATGCCAATGCTTGCTAAAACTATCAGAATCTCAGAGGCAGGAAGAGAAGAATCTCAGAAGAAGTGTAATCCTACAATGGCCTGACTTTGGGCTTAATAAATATCTCGTTTGAAGCATGAAATGTATAGTACTTTATTTTAGCAGCTTAGGGAATTAATACACTATAGTCTAGACCCTGCCTGCAACCTCCGGGATGCTCTTGAGGTCAAAGTCAGTTATACCACGCTGTTGAGGGTGAGATTTACTATACCATGCATCCTCTCTTACATCTCCAGTGGCTTCCTTCTTCCAGCTACAAAGCTATATGCCCAGCAGTAACTGCCGTGAGTTCATCACAGATGGTCTGCACTCACACCGCTCCTTGCTAGTACCCAGCATCCCACTCACCCCTACTTTGGAGCATTCATACCAATAGTCTCAATGCCTAGAACCTTCTTTGTCTAACCTTCTCATGGGTGGAGCCTCGCAAGTTCAATTATGTCTTTTCCTAAACATGAACATCTTACGAAGATGCCTCCCTTCTTTAAAGCACACAACTTCTGTAAGTTGCCAAGCCCCAGGCTCAGGATCTCCTGCCCACCTTTGTTTCTGTGCAAAGCATCCTTCTCCTCTAATGGCCCATTACCATGTCACTGTTACACTGCCATCTCTAACTACTAAAACATGAAGTTCATACCAATAAAGACCTTGGTCTGTTAACAGATACATCCCCTATAAGTGCCTGAAATCAGAGGTGATAAATCAATATTCACAGGGTGAATTCACAGGGAAATGCAGGACCTGTGATGCTTTGCCGGCTGTGGATTTACACTATGGGGACACCATCGTTATTTGGACGGTTGCATAGAAAATCTGTTGGTAATCCCAACTAAATGATAATAATTGTCAATTTCTCATTTTTAGATAGATATGCCTATAATTTTACACTTAATGAGTTTTCAGCAATTTTTTGACAAAACAGAAAGTAATGTAAGTGTCAATAAGTAATAAATAAACAATAAATGCTAGCCATTACTGATTCTGAGACATTCTTGTTTAAAGAAAGTACTAAGTACTTCAAAGCTTCTCTTCATCATGTTAGAAAGGACCAACTTCAACCTCCACATTACCTACAATTAAATATTATTAAACAGTTGAAGATGCAGATTAGATGTCCTCAACAGTTGCCAGCCATGAAATCATCATAGACTAGACCATTTAATCCTTAAGCATAGATTAAAATTGCAAACTACTTAGGTAAAAAAAATGAGATCATGAATCAGCTGCTCGGATAATTTTCCTATCTGCCAACAATTGTCCAGGCGAAGAACTGTGCACATGCACAGAATTCACACAGAAATGCAAATAACTTTGGCAGAAAATTAGTTGAACATATACCATATACTGGCAAAAATGTGAAGGCAACAGCTGTTTCATTTTTAGGTTAACTATAAGCAATATTTTACCTCTCAAGTCATTGGAAATTGTAGAGGTGATTAAATAAACACACACCCACTTGGTGATTAAGAGCACATATTGCTCTTGCAGAGGACTCAAGTTCAATTCCCAGCACATGCACAGGGTGACTCACAGCCTGTTAACTCCAGCTCCGGGGGATGCAACACCCGCTTTGGCCTCCTTAGACATTGCACTCACATGAATAACCTCCCACACACACACACACACACACACACACACACACACACACACACACGTGCGCGTGCGCGCGCACGCACTTCATAATAAAAATAAAGTCTTCAAAAAATAAGGCAAAAGAAATGCAAGCAACTAGATCTAGGGAGCAGGCTTAGTTAGTAAAGTTTTTGCTGTGCAAGCATAAGGGCTTGAATGTGCTCCCCAGCGCCCACATAAAGCCAGGCACAATAACACATGCCTAGAATCTCAGCACTATAGGGACTGGGGGCCGACTAGTTCAGCCAAACTGAGGAGCTCCAGATTTAGTGAGAGACATTGTCTGAAAAAACAAGGAGAATGATTGAGGAAGGCACCTAACCTTCACCTCTGTCCACCACAGATGCACCCAAACACACATGTGCAAACACACACACACACACACACACACACACACACACAGAGTGGAGGTTAGGAAGGGAGAGTGGGGCATATGAATATAACTAAAAGAGGAAGATAAAAACTTTGAGTGTAAGAGAATTTCTTCTTCTTTTTTTAAGGATTTTATTTATTATATATATGTAGGTACACTGTAGCTGTCTTCAGACACTCCAGAAGAGGGAGTCAGATCGCATTACGGATGGTTGTGAGTCACCATGTGATCGCTGGGATTCGAACTCAGGACCTTCGGAAAAGCAGTCAGTGCTCTTAACCGCTGAGTCATCTCTCTTGAACTATTTGTTATCTTGCCTAGTTGTAGATAAAGATAACTTGGTTAATAGTGTTTCCATATCTACTGCATGTATATTAACATATACACTAAAAACTCCATTTTAAAGCTGAAAACTTGACACAAAAATGTCCCTCCCAATAGGAATCTAAGTGTTGTCAGTGAAATGTAGCATCTTCCAAGTACCGGTCTAAGTTCAGCCTCAGAATGAGCTTTGAATAACTCCTGTAGCGCTCAGCTCCTTGACAGGTCCCTCTGGATTGCTGATGTTATTACCAGAGGAAACCATTTGAAGCACATTCCCTCAGAATTAAAATGGCTTCCGTCTGAATAGCTGTCTGATATCAACTTTATTGGAAAAGGGCATGACAACTAATGGGTGTTAAAAATAAACCCCATGGAGTGGAAACAAATGCACATGAGCATGAATGCATTCTACAGATGTCAGAATTGGGGGGAGAAACAACAACACAAAAACCTTTGAGTACAAGCTAACGACCATGCCCCTCTTTCCTAGGAGGTGAGCACACTCACTCTCATGCAGGCCCTTACCACAACCCTCTCACTACCAATATGTAGTTGTACAAGTTAGTGATAACTGACAAATGCAGTCAAGTCTTTAGTGTTCTGTATCAGATTATGATATCAAGTACAGACAAGTCTTTGGTGTTGGGTATCTGACCATGTACACGTACTCTACGTAGGAGGGGACAGTTCAGATCCAGGCAAACTCTATATCCACCCTTAAAGCCTCCTGAGCATGACAAACCCATCTGGCCACAATAGCATACGATGAAGAATCTCCATAAAAGGAACGACCCTGTTCCTCCACACGATGCTATGTTCCGCCTTTACGGCAGGGCCCTTCATGGGGAAAGCTCTGATAAGTACTTGATGATCAAACGGCTAGTGTTCTCTGCTAGTGCGCCTCTCGTAGTGTACCCCTAAAATGCAAACCCTCTCACCTGCCTCGAAATGGAACTCCTATACTCTCGACTTTGACCTAACTGCCTTTTCTTGATGTCAGTGCATTCAGAGTTGTAGATCCAAGCTTCACAGTCTTGTTTTATGCTACTCTGGACTTTTCATTCCAGAGAAATAGTCTTGATAATGTAATGGACTCTAGGGTCTGCTTTAGGAGTTAACGGAAGAGGGCAAATATTACTTCAGGACAATTATAGCAACCATCGTGGCATAATACAAAATGGTAGAAGAATAATATGAAAGAATTTGCCCAGCTGATCACCTCAGTGATCCTCAGATAACATGCAAAGGCAGGCCTGGTAACTGCACAAATGATTTTTGCCTTTTCTGTGTACCTAACTAGACGTTTGTCTGTTGATAAATGTTCACAAGATCTCAGAACATGATCACAACCATTCTCCCTCACTTTAACCTGGAAAGATTGATAAAACTTCTAAATTCTTGGCAATACAGTGAGTCCAAACAACTTACCAGGATCTAGAAATCCTTGAAATCCATTATAAATTTCCCAAGAGTAACTCATCTCCTGACACTACCTTTTACTCCACCTCTCTCACAACCCCATGCCCATATAAATAGGATGTATGCTTAGATTACATATGTATGTATGTAGGTATGTATGTATGTATGTATGTATCATTATAATAGACACATGTGTATAACAGCGCATCATGTATGTGCTATCCCTTGTACCTCTGTCCTTTTTCATGCGATCTCTTCTGCTAACAATGCTTTCCATGCATGTTCTACCTCTAGCACTCACAATTAAATTTCACTATCTTCTTTCTTTTTTTAAAAAGATTTATTTTCTTATATATTTTAGGGCTTTGTCTGCATGCATCTCTGCACATCAAAAGAGGGCATCAGATCCCATTATAGATGTTTCTGAACTTCCATGTGGGTGCTGGGAATTGAACTTAGAATCTCTGGAAGAACAGTCAGTGTTCTTAACCATTGAGCCATCTCTCCAGCCCCTCATTATCTTTATATACACTACTGCCAACATGCTCTAACCTGTTCCTGCACCATACGTAGTCAGGAACAACCTGACACTGTGGTTTAATCCTTCTTCTAGATTCTTAAAGTCCTTTCCGTTAAACTTCCAATGTCATAAGCAGTCTATAAAGGTGACAAGCAATAATACTCTGTTTCTGCAAATACATATCATTCCTTTGATGTATTTATCAATCCTTAATGTTTGACTGTCTTTTGGTGACTTTAATGGTATCAGTTTAATGGATCCTCTTCCTGTTCTGGATCTTTACAAGAATAATCAAAGAGCCTTATCATTCTGGATATTCCAACTGAGGCATCAGGCATGGGTAAAGCAAATTTGCCATTCTAGTTTCTGATTAAGTGTGGTCATATGAGCAGTACCATGTGTTACAGAACCACCAATATGATAGCTGACAACTATTGTTTCAGGACACTAGGCTATGGGGTGAGCTATTTCTCAGCAATAGATAACTAAACATTCGATATCATGTACTACACTTACAAGTATTTGTGTCTAATTGCTTGTGACCTTGGACTTTCTACAGATGACAGCAGTTATCTCTCTTCAGCATGGCCTTCTGCTGTGTGGACTTTCAACACCTTGAAAAAAAAGTGAAACTCAACTTATCTTCCTTTGAATTTGGAATGGTTCTGTGGACTTTTTGTAATGACATTATGTAGAACTAATAGTGCATGACTTCCATTGTTAGTTCAAGAGATCTTTGGCTTCTTCTGAGTCCCCTCGCTCCCTCCTGTACTCCTTTCAGATTTCAGCAACTGTGCTAGAAGAAACTAAGCTTCTTGGACAGGCCATAAGTAGGTGCTCCTCCAGCCAACACCTACAACTAAGCCCATTGATTATTTTATTCCAGAAAACAAACCTGAGGGAGAGGAAAGACACCAGGTATTCCCAATAGTGGGAAGATACAACCACTGCTAAGAAGCCTTCTCTGAATCCCTGACAATAGAATCTCAAAACAAAGAAGACTGTCATTTTACGTTACAAAAGTACAATGGTAGTTTGATATTTGTCAATAGATAACTAGAACACTTCCCAGTGGGACAGGCTTCCTCAGAATTGTATCCCAGTTAGTAGCATGATTCCTGAGCCTTGAAGACACTCATCAAATGCATATCTGGGTATGCCTTAACTGCGTATTCTTATTATATATAACTTTGAACCCTTTTACATTTAAGTCATATAGGGAAAGAATGTGCAGACTAGGTTTGTCATTTTGTTTTCAAAATTTGTACCAAGTCAACCTTTCCCTTTTTTTTCTTCAATCTTATGAAAGAAGTTGGACCTAGAAAACTAAAATGGAATAAAATAAAGGAAAGAATTCAGTACATTGGAAGTCAGTCCAATTCAGTTAAATATAGGTCATTTGTTCTCTTTTCCAAATTGTTCATCTTGTGCTCCCTGTTCCATTTTATAGGAGGGAAAGTATTTCTAAATGCCCTGTATGATCATGGCTTTTCTTTCTCCCACAAAATCAAAATTAATACCAAAATGCTGCTCAGCACAATTCTTTAGTTGCTTAACTCAATAAAACGTCTATAACATTGAAAAGTACTTTTAAAAATATGTCTTAAAAGCCAATATACGGTAACTGCCTTTCCTTGGGAGCTCACTAGTTTTTCCAGCTTTTTCAGGAAATGAGGTACTCAGGTGAATTTTCCAGATAGCCTCCTCCTCCTCAGAGGACTTAAAAAGTCCATAAATCTTCTACCATGTGGAGTCAGTTACCCCTGCAGTACCCCTAACTGAATGAATATAGCCCGACCAACCCTTGTAGCATCAGTAAATCAGAGGCTTAGGAGCTTCCAGCTTAAAACTCCATAAAGACTAATGGCTATGTACACAGACCTGAGAGCTCACTGGAGCAAACCCCACTAAGAATATATCCATGGAAAGTAGCTCAAGTGTATTAAACCCCCTCCTAGCCTTCACATCATTTCTTTTGAAACTTAGATTGTATAGGACTGATCCCATGGGCCCAGGCTGCAAGTTCTTTTCAGTTCTTGACAGCCTGACTGTGGGCTGGGGATGTCAAAGGTCTCTGGCCACACTGACCCAGATAAGAGTTAAAGTGCTGTCTCAGAATTTCCCAATATGCACATGAAAGTGTTCTTCTATGTAGAGATTTTATATGTTTCCTTTACCATGATTCTGTTAGCCAGGTTCTTGTTGATAGCATTAAGTACCTGGTTCTCAACTTGTCTACCTGGACAAGCATCTATATGTATGTCAGGACCAGGTTAATGCTGAAAACAGAAAAATGAACAACTCAAGTCTTCTCACTATAGAAAGCCTGTCTATCAAGAACGAGGGATAAGCAATGCTTGCTAGGAACATAGGGTCATTTGCTTTCATATTGCCTGTGGATCCCTTAAAATACTACTGCAGACTTGAATTGTGTCAAAGACCCCGTGGCCCACAAAATCAAGCTTATTTACTGTTGGAGTAGAAGGCTTATGGGAGAAGTTTCATGTCAGCTGCAATGAGTTATGAATGTAATAACAGCAGCAAGGGGTATGGGCGGGTGTGGGCGGGGTCCTGTAAAGAAGAGGAGAGGTTTCCAGAAGTGCTTGAGCTGTGTGCTGAAGAGAGGGCAGAAGTCCATTCTGGGAGAATCAGTTTGCTTTTCTACGGGGCTCTTCTGAGGATAGCACAATAATGGGCCAAGGCAACTAAAGACAGAGAAAGAAGGCTAAGTAGGCCTTGGGTAGGGTTCTATTCTCTCAGCAATGATGCAGCAAAGGGTTTGAAGCAGAAGACTTGTGATAGAGAACAGATTTAAGGGGTGCAAGCAGAAAACCCAATGAAGATTCTATTGCAATAGGCTGAGCAAGAGATAATGACTCATGACAAAAACCAGTGGTTATGGGAACTGCAAGAAGTCACAGGTCTTAGGGAAACTGAATTAGCAGTGACTACTCTGTGCAGCAAAATGTCTAGTGACCAGTCTTTTCTGGTCAAATATATCCCTAAATGTAAGAGCAAGGATTGGCACTTACCTGTGGGGTCAAAAAAGGCAAATCTTTGGTAGAGCGTCCTTTTAAATGACTTTGCTCAATGGCAACCAGTGACTATTGTTTGTCACAGGGACACCTTTACTATTTGATTATTTGTGCCTTTCTTGCTGTTTGCTGTCTCTGAGGCTGTACTTATAGAGAGGCAAGCAGTGCCGAGTGTAATCAGCCCTTTTAGATCTAGGGGGGTCACTGAGGCAAGTCCTGACTCACTTGCTTAGTAGCTCTGTGTCCTTGGGCAAGTTATTTGACCCTTTTAAAAATTAAACAAGTTAATTTGCATTTTTATTTTAATAATTAAATGGTAGCTTTCATTCTACCATTTTCATAATATATGCCACGCTCTCTATTCATATGTGCTCTCTTCCTTCTTTCTCTCTTCTGCTAGTCTTCTTCCTTCAAAATAATTTCTCTTCTGTTTTCATGTCAGATGGATGATAGGATAGATAGATGTTAGATATAGGCAGACAGACAGATAGATGATAGATAATTGATAGGTAAGTAGATAATACAGATAGGATAGATGAGAATACATAGATGATAATAAACTTCTGATTACTAGTCACCAAATCTGAAAGTTTCCATCAATTCCCAATAGTGCCAACAACTGGCATTCAAGTCTTGAACATATGAACTTTTGGGGAATATTCAAAACCTAAACCATGATACTTTTAGACAACAGAAATGTAGTCTTGCCATTCAGCCCATAAAGGCATTTGCTACCACAACCTGAAAACTGAATTCAAACCCTGGAATTCACATGGTGAAAGCAACTCTTGCAGGCGGTACTCTGTCTTCTATGTGTACTGTAGCACATACATACATGCACACATACATATAGGCAGACAGACAGACAGATAGACAGACAGACAGAGACATGTACACATACTACAGAGACAGGCATCCACATAAATAAAAAAATTATTTTGGAAAAAAAACATAAAAAGGGTGGGTATGAAATGGGGGATGGTGGATCTCACCAAAACACAGCTTTTAGAAGCTATCATATGAGAGGATGTTTTGCTGAAGCAGACGTGTGAGAGGTTTTGCTGGGGCTGATGTGGGGGTGTAATTTTTAGAAAAAAGATAAATATAATCCCCCAAATGGTGAAAAGATACCCCTGCATTGCTAGTCATGTCTAGTCTTCACTGATTACACCTTGTGATGCTTTACTGTTCTTTGCTGATCTTCACTTGTCATGACTTCATAGAGAGAAATGTACCAAAGACTTGGTATTTGGCTGCTTCTTGCTGCTTCCTTGGACTTGTGCTGATTTGGCATAGCCTCTTGGTTGCTTCTGGATCTAGCCTCTGCTACTCATTTGTGTTTGGTGTTTTGGAGTGGACTGCTGATATCTTGACAAGGAAGATTGGAATTGCCCCCAAAGAACTACTTCTAAGTAGTTCATCCCACATGTCCTATTAACCATCTTTCTCCTCTACCTTTGGACTGTGAGCTAGAAGGGAGGTTGAAGAGTTTAAGAACTCTATTAAAGTATGTTTTGAAAATCTAAGCCTCCAGATACATAGATAGATAGATGATAGATAGATATAGATATAGATATAGATATAGATATAGATATAGATATAGATATAGATATAGATATAGATATAGATATAGATATATGCCATGTACTTTGAAAAATACTTTTTAGTGCTCTTCCAACTACTCTGACTTCAGTCCCTGTACTTCTGGGAGCATGAAGTCTTACCATAAGATACAGAAGAAGTCTTGTGTACTGAAAATGTTACATCATACAGCTATCTATGGAGGAGCTTCCTGGAAACATCGAGTATTTCCGTGGATTCTATATAGACCACTTCACCTCATTCACACAGTGAGTTTACCTTACTCTGTTCTTGGGCTATGCACAGAGCCATGTGTTATCCAGGGCTTTGTTCTGAGTCTCGATTTGCAAATTAGTTTACTGCATCCCCATAGTATTCTCACAAAAAGACTCGATCCATGTGGCTGGCCTGGATGTTTGTCTGATATCCACTGAAGGTCTCTCTGTCCTCTCTGCTGCTGTCACTTGGCTTCCCCAGCCTCATCCATTTGTCTCTGGTACATATGCAGATGTGTCCAGCTTTCCCAGTTCCAATTTTCTTAGCATAAGCCAGCTAAAGAGTGCTTATTAAAAGGGGTAGAGAAATAGCCAGCAAAAAGAAGTTAAAGATTATAAAAAGGAAATCATGGATACAGCCAAGTCTCAGAAGAAACAAGGGATATGGGGGGGGGGGTTGCAGTGCAGGAAATTCATCTTTAGAGATGACAGGAGAAAATAAGAGGAAGATGTGGACTTCAGTGTAGAACACATTGTAGTATCTATTCATTTTTAGTGGAAGAAAAAGGGGCTATGTTGTGTAACAGATTCCTCGAAGATTAAAAAATTCTCTTTTCCAGGGACTCTTAAGATAAACAACTCAAAATTGCTTCAGGAAGTCCTCGAAACTGACTAGATTCACTAGGCCACTCCCTCCAAGAGTTAACAAGCCATGCTGTTAAAGGGCTTGGACAAACAAAACTGCAAAGAAGACTCTAGTGCCAGACTAACTGCCTGTTTAGATGAACTGACTCACTTAGAAAGGACATTCTCTAACACTCTGAGCTGCCTGATCTCTGTCCAGTGTGTTCCAGGTTCCCAGCTCTGTGAGCTGTCACCCATGGTAGGGTGGACTTTGGTGATACAACTATCTTTGAGTCATTCCTGCTTCTGTAAGTAGCTCCTTACCAATATTCCTGTAGATAACTCCAATAAAACTCACTTGTTCGCCGACTTAGAATTTGGTAGTATGCATACTTTGGTCTGTCTGCCATGGTCTCTGTATCTGAGGTGAGTAGACATGTGTGTTGTATCTCCCCATGAAAAATTATGTCACACAGTGGACCCTTCTGAAGCTGCTTGTGGTCAAAAGTCATAGAGAACACTAAGGATCTGGTGTTGAGGAGAATGGAAGAATGAACTACTTGGGGCTAAGAGTTAAGGTGATGATCATAATCAAAAGACTTCTTGGGCCTCCTACAATTACCATGTCCTTGCTATAGCAACTCCAGTCACTTGTAGAGGCTTTACTGTCATTTACATCTAAAATAGCCCAAGCTTAACAGTTTGTGCCTGAAAGGTTAAGCCCCAATGCTCCTGAACAGTGGTGCAACTTTCTCTAATAGACAGCATCCTGGAATAGCTTTCCACCACAGAACTATGAAATCACCTCTGTCTGATTTAAAGTAAAGGAGACATAAGGTACTAAAAAGGGAAAAATAAGTTCACATTTTCATAACATTTTTTTTCGTTATGGGCATTACTCTGGTGTGTAGCCAAGCACCAATCAGTTCTGGGCAGTGCCTACATTCCAAACCAACTCTGCAAGAATATATTAGCCTATGAACAATAAACTATTGTAATGTTCCTTTGTCTCCACATCAGACCTTGAAGAATAGCACACCACTGTTCTCTTGATTATTTTCTCATGAACCTGGGTGTTTGATTTATGCTTGAATATTTCCACATCGAAAAATATTCCAGTGTGTTATAATCAAGTTTTAATCTTCTAACAGGATGATACAGGGGAAATACTTAATCCATCAAAATAACTCCAAGCCATGTGCTTTTTCAATCACAATCCTCCACACACACCCCCAACCCAATGGCATACAGTTTCCATGATGTTTGGATTGCAAACGGCTTTGCAATTTATGACCACTGGCTCATTTCCAGTTCCCTGAGATGTCCACGCTGTACCAATGCCATCCTGCAAATGTTCCCTGGCACGATTTCACAGGGGTGTTCGTGGGTACAGGTTCGTGGGAGTAACCAATAATCTTACTAAGAAATAGAAATCAGTCTCAGACTCTGGCTCCAAGTGCTTTGATAATTCATTATAATTCTGGTTTTGAATGAAAAGAGAAGCCTAACAGAAAGTGAAACAAAAATCAAGGGCTCACCTAGAGCCAGGTAATTTGCATATTCTTATGCATTTAAATTCAGAAAATTACCACACACAGAAAAAAAAAAGGCTTGGTTTCATAGCTTATATAAACACTCAGCCAAGGATTAAATTCCTAATAGATCTGATTGGTGAGTCTGTGATCATTTTACTTCATTGAAATGATCCTTTTTTTTAAGTTGGAATAAGATAAACACCAAGGTCACCACTGACAAGCCATGCAAACTCATATGAGCTACATAATTTCTGTAAGGATCAAATGTGTGCCTCGCTGAAATAGAAATCTTAGAACCATCTACAAAGAATCTCTGTATGAGGTGTGCCACATTTCAGTGATCGTATCTATTACTGCCTGCCAGTCAACGATGGCCATGGATTAGCTCTTCATTTCCAGTAGATAAAATTTATTCCTATGAAAACTTAAAAATTCTAGAAGACACAGCCATATACATTTTAATGTCATTGTCAACATTAGAGTATAGGTCAAATAGCCCTTACCCCAAACCACTGGACTAAAAATGATTCAGGTCATAGTGAGATTGTCTGGAGAATAGGACCCAAGGCTAAGCATGGAATTCCTTTTTAAATATATTAATAGCCTGAAGGCATTTTTGGCTTATCTACCCTTGGATTATGACCACCCATCACATGAAACCATGGGATGGAGAATTTCAATTCAGGTATATTTTGGATCTTTAATTTTTTTGGTTAGGGACAGTCAACTCATATCATGACTTCTGTAGAAACAACATTTAGAGCAATCTTCAGTGTTCTCCTTAACAATCTGAGACCACGGACAGCCTCTATCCATATAATGAGCGCTTAGAGCATCACAACCTTAAATGTTTGAAACCTCTCTGTTTTTATTCCATCTCTTCACTTTTCTGTCAAATCATTGTCTTTTATTTTCTTTCATCAACCAAATAAGTCACATTTACTGAGCACTAGGCTTGATATTTTAAGAGTAGACAAAAGTCATGTAATTTAGAGCTGATGGTAGAGGTTTTTGGAATTCGTGGGAAAGTCCAGAACCCTGCCAAAGAGGCAGAGATTATGGCCCAAGACAGTAGATTATTTGGTGTGAAGCTGGAAGATATAAAGAAGTTCAAAGAACAGAAATAACTGAAGGTGAAAAGAATTCTTTGCATCACCTCCCTCAAGACTGATTGTCTCTGCCTTTCATAGAATGTGCTCTGAGAGCCAGCAATTCCAGGAGGTGGGATGCTTGCAGTGTTTCCCCTGGGCCCTGGGAAAATGAAATTTAGGGAGTTTGAGCAGACATGCTCCAGACAACTTTCAGAGACAAGGGAAAATCAGAAAGGCTGTCCCTTATCCACCAACAGAATTGACATTCAAAATCAATGCTCCCCACCCAACTACTTATATATACTATTCAAGGTGATTCCCTTCCAACTTCATATTTAGCCAGGCTGAGTGTACAAAAGGGATCTACTACACTACATAAATGTATCAGGTGCACTTGAAGATAGCTTATGATAGTTTTACCCTTACACCAAAATACTGTTCAGCAATTAAACAGCATAAACACGGAGACCTGATATCTCCAGTTCCATTTCAAATGGGTATGCATTATAATTCTCTGCTATCTACACTGGGTCATCATTAGTAGCCCAGGCAAGCATGTGACCAGTCTTCTGTGTGACTTCTGAGTGTCCACCTTCTGAAACAGCAGGTACCATCTGAAGGGGGGAAAAGAAATAGGGGCTTGGAAAGAGGGGAAATGGCATCATTACAGTTGAGCCAGAGAAGTCTTTGGTTTGGACTTGTTCACAATATGCTGATGTTCTTGGCAGAAATTTCATTTTTAAAGATTTATTTATTTATTTGTGTGTGTGTGTATGTGCGTGTATGTGTGTGCGCGTGTGTTTGAAATAGACAGACAGACAAACAGACAGAGATGCATTGAGTAGCATCCTCTGTTACTCTCCATCTATTTCTTTGAGGCAAGGTCTCATCCCTGACCCTGGGACAGCAAACTCCATTGTTCATTCCATCTATGTTTTTATTGGAGCTGGGTTATAGGTACTTGAGGGACACCCAGATTGCTTTCATGATTTCAGAATAAGTGCTGTTAAGGCCTGAACTGTCTTCTCCAGCTGCTTGGTAGAGATTTCCTACTCTTTGGTAGTCCAGTTAAACTCCTGTGTAATAGCTTTAGCTGCCATTTTAGCTGCAAAATGAAAGTTGCTCTCAGAGTTTCATAATGACCTAATAATTAAGAAAGAAAGAAGAATGAGAAAGCGAAGGGAAAAGAGAAAAGCTATCTGGAAGAATTGAGGAGGGAGGTGACCAACAGATCTATAGAACTGTTCTGGGAGATTGGTATAATAATAACCATTGCTGCCACATCGATTTCCATAATTCATATCCTTAAATCTCATGATCCTTCTAAATCAATATCCAGTTTTAAGAGTTCCTAAACTCTTTCCAAGACTTTTAGCATGAAAGGATGCTGAATTTTGTCAAATGCTTTTTCAGCATCCAATGAGATGACCATGTGGTTTTGTTTGTTTGTTTGTTTGTTTATGTAGTGGATTACATTGATGGATTTCCGCATATTGAACCATCCCTGCATCCCTGGGATGAAGCCAACTTGATCATGGTGGATGATCGTTTT
>BDUI01001442.1:153198-170946 GCA_002335545.1 Apodemus speciosus
CACACACACACACACACACACACACACAAACACACACGTGCACAGACATATGTAAACTAACAGACAGAAAGGACTCCTTAGAAATAAACAATGTACTGCTTGTAAGATCATTCTTCATACGGAATGTGGCCAGTTTTTTCCTTTGCTTTTTCTGTTCTATTTATCTATCCATGTATCAGTTCCACAAATATTTTTAAAGGTATAACACTATAATAAGTCCTTATCTCTAATTAGCAGAAGTCATCAATCATTCAATAAATGTAAATTAAGTTGCTACTATTGCTACTTCCCATTCTCCTCTACTACAATTTTTTGTTTAAATATTAACCAGATACACACTTACTACTAAATCTGAGCTCAAATATTGATAGCAGTTATATCAGTAATTATCTGTGCAACTGTAGGTAATTTCTCTCTGGATCCTAATTTCATCCTGTTTAAGATACAGAGACTATGACACTGTCATGGACAGAAGTGCCTTGAACTTATGTGTTGACATTTTAATTCCCATTACCTCAGAGACAACTTAGAAACAGATCTTTTAAATAATAATATGAAACTCTTAAGATAGTTCCTGATTCATTCTCACTAGTGGTCTAAAAAGATGAGGTGAGGACCTGCGTGTATAAAGACCAGGTGAAGTGACAGGCAGCCCCAACCCAAGGAGAGTAGCATCAGGAGAACGCGTCTTCAGTACTTTGTTCTCCAACTCCTGGCCCCAAGACCTATAAGAAAATAAATTTCTAGTTTAAGCCATGCAGTTTTTATTTTTATGGCAGCCACTTGGAAAATTGTTATAGATGCTAACTGACGCTTATGGAGGACCAGCTTTTCCCACAAGGAAACTAAAGATATAAAATACTTTATGGTAACAAAATACGTTTTTAAACCTGTTTTATCACACATTATCTATCAGATAACAGTAGCAAACTAAGACCTACAAACAGGTCTTCTTGAGATTGCTTTTGAAGACTAAATTGTTCATGTTAAGACCAACCTTCAAGGGTACTAACTTAGATATAGATTTCCATAGCCAACCATACTATATTAAAATCTGAGTCTTTGTTTGAATCCATTCCTGAGGTGAAACTTAGGAAGGCAATAGGTTCCTCTTATATTTAAGGCCAGCCACTGGAGCAACAGGATCTAGGTACTACCCACAACCTAGGGAGATTCACATGCCCTGAAATAATGTAGAGTCTGTATTTAGTTGTTTCTCAAAAGCTTACCTTTCCTCATTTACTAGTAGTCGTGCTGACATTGTCACAGGAATCTTAACTTTAACAAGTGATTTCTCAGTCATTATATGAAGTATCTACTGCGGCCTCCTGAACATTTCAATCTCCCTGGTCTAACAAGCTGTTAAATGTTAAACAAAGGTGGAAAAAACAATTCTAAGACAAAGCCTTATAAATCTAAAGGAATGGGAGGGTGGCCTGGGGAAAGCTGTGGGGGTGGCACTTTTCTTTTATTAACTGCTAGACAGGAAATGAGGTTTGAGGTTTTGAAGGGATGATGAGGGAAAGAGGAAGAACAAGCACATAGGTGGATTTCAGAAACAACACAGGGAGGTTAAAGGCTATACATTGAGAAATTGGTTTTAGTGCTGACTGTTACCGGTGACAGAAGCCAGTCATCCAACCTTCTCTATGGTCATTGGTCCATATCTTAATTCCTGACCGCCTCAATGAAGAAGAACACAGTCTTCCTCACACCCATATTATAAGTTTTGAATGACAAATTTAGGATTTGGTGGCCACCCCCAAACCGTCGCTGCTCATCTTGGTTTCAGACTTCCCCCAGCATCATGGCTACCCATCTCTGGTGGCAAATGCTGAGAGCAGCATCAGTGATGATGAAACAATTCAACAGTTCTTACTGTGTGCCACATAGCAAAACAGGAGCTTTCTGTGGAAGGGCGTTCAAAGAAAGTCCATTTGTATTAGGTCACTATGGTAACGGGACTGGCTCTGTTGACTGGTCATTTAATAACTTCCATAGCACTCGACTGCCTTCTAGTGAAATACTTCATTTCATTTGCCCATAATCCATCCCGTCTCCTGCCCATCACACCTTTAATAACCTCACGTCACATCCTCATTAATTTTTCTACCTCTACATCATAGAGCTTTATATTTTAATATTAGAGCTGGTCATCTTGTTAGCTTGATTTATTGTTTTCCTCTTTTGGAAAGTTCGAAATCTGTTTCTATGTACTATAAATAACAAAGCCTGGCTTGGGTTGAGTAACAAAGCTATAATTCAGGCTTGGGACTTTGCTGCCATTCCTAAGGCCTCAGCCACACCCCTAGGGATGTGATGTCAGAAGAGGTTGGTGACTGAGTTACAACCCTGCAGTCAATCAAGGCCTTATGCTATTCAAAGTATTTCCATGAATGACAAGTTATTAATGCTTCAAAATGAAAGTCAGGACTACAGGAGATCAGATGTTAGTTTAATGAGGACAGTTATTTCTTTTTCCTGTTTCATTAGGTAGGAGACTTTATTCTTTTCTACACTTTGGAGAAACATTACAAGTAATAAATTAAAAATTGGGATATTCAAGATATATTCATTATTGCCATTGTTGCTATTATTTTAATGTTGTATAACATTCTCTATGATACATACTAGTTTTAGTGTACTAAAAAGGTAAAAAGAACAAAAGTAAAGAAGGAAAAATGAAAAGAGATTGGAAGGGAGAGAGGTAGGAAAGGAGTGAAGGAAGAAAAGAGGAGGAGGAAGAAGGGAGGAAGGAAGGTGGGAAGGGGGAGAGAGAGAATAAGGAGAGAGGGAGAGAGGAAAGGGGTTGTTTGGATGCTATCCTAAAGTTTTTTTCATCAGATATGTTCTTTATTTACATTTCAAATGTTATCCCCTTTCCCCCTTTCCATTCTGAAAACCCCCTATCTTATTCCCCCTCCCCCTGCTCACCAACCCACCCACTCTTGCTTCTCTGTCCTGGCCTTCCTCTACACTGGGACATCGAACCTTCATAGGACCAAGGGCCTCTCCTTTCACTGATGTCCGACAAGGCCATCCTCTGCTACATATGTGGCTGAAGACATGGGTCCCTCCATGTGTACTCTTTGGTTGGTGGTTTAGTACCCTGGGAGCTCTAGGGGTACTGGTTGGTTCGTATTGCTGTTCCTGCTATGGGGCTGCAAACCCCTTCAGCTCCTTGGGTCCTTTCTCTAGATTCTCCATTAGGGACCCTGTGCTCAGCCCATTGGTTGGCTGAGAGCATTCACCTCTGTATTTGTCAGGCACTGGCAGAGCCTCTCAGGAGACAGCTATAGCAGGCTCCTGTCAGCAAGCTCTTGGTGATATCCACAATAGTGTCTGGGTTTGGTAACTGTATGTGGGATGGATCCCCAGGTGGGTCAGTCTTTGGATGGCCTTTCTTTCAGTCTCTGCCCCACACCTTGCCTCTGTATCTCTTCCCATGGGTATTTTGTTCCCTTCTAAGAAGTATCTACACTTTGGCCTTCCTCCTTCTTGAACTTCATGTGGTCTGTGAATTGTATCTTGGGTATTGCAAGCTTCTGGGCTAATATCCACTTATCAGTGAGTATATAACATGTGTGGTTTTGTGATTGGGTTACCACACTCCGGATGATATTTTCTAGTTCCATCCAGTTGCCTGAGAATATTATGAATTCATTGTTTTTAATAGCTGAGTAGTACTTTATTGTGTAACTATACCACATTTTCTGTATCCATTCCTCTGTTGAGAGATATTTGGGCTCTTTCCAGCTTCTGGCTATTATAAACAAGGCTGCTATGAACATAGTGGAGCATGTGTCTTTATTAAACCTTGGAGCATCTTCTGCGTATATGCCCAGGAGTGATATAGCTGGGCCCTCAGTTAGTACTATGTCCAATTACCTGAGGAACTAGGAAACTGATTTCCAGAGTGGGTGTACCAGCTTGCAATCCCACCAGCAATGGGGGAGTGTTCCTCTTTCTCCACATGCTCTCCAGCATTTGCTGTTACCTGAGTTTTTGATATTAGCTATTCTGAGTGGTGTGAGGTAGAATCTCAGGGTTGTTTTGATTTGCATTTCCCTGATGACTAAGGATGCTGAACATTTCTTATGGTGCTTTTCACCATTCAGTATTCCTCACTTGAGAATTCTTTGTTTACCTCTGTACACCATTTTTAATAGGGTTATTCGGTTCTCTGAAGTCTAACTTCTTGAGTTCTTTATATATATTGGATATTTTCCCAATCTGTTGGTTGCTGTTTTGTCCTATTGACAGTGTCCTTTGCCTTACAGAAGCTCTGTAATTTTATGAGGTCCCATTTGTCAATTCTTGAAATTAAAGCATAGACTATTGGTGTTCTGTTCAGCAAATTTTCCCCTGTGCCCATATGTTTGAGGCTCTTCCCCACGTTCTTTTCTATTAGTTTTAGTGTATCTGGTTTTATGTGGAGGTCCTTAGTCCACTTGGAATTGAGCTTTCTTTGTACAAGGAGATAAGAATGGATCAATTCAAATTCTTCTACATGCTGACTACCAGTTAAACCAGCAGCCTTTGTTGAAAATGCTGCCTTTTCCCCACTGGATGGTTTTAACTCCTTTATCAAAGATCAAGTGACCATCAGTGTGTGTGTTCATTTCTGGGTTTTCAGTTCTACTTCATTGATCTACCTGCCTGTCACTGTACCAATACCATGCAGTTATTATCATGATTGCTCTGTAATACACCTTGAGGTCAGGGATGGTGATTCCCCCAGAAGTTCTTTTATATTGGTTTGTTTCAGTTAATTTTATATCCAGCCACTTTGCCGAAGTTGTTTATCAGGTTTAGGAGTTCTCTGGTGGAATTTTTGGGGTCACTTAAGTATACTATCATATCATCTGCAAATACTGATATCTTTTTATCTTTTTTCTTTTTTCTTAATTATTTTATACACTCCATATTTCATTCCCTACCCCGCCAACCCCTGTCCACCCTCTGACTGTTCCACAGCCCAACCTCCTCCCCTCCTCCTGTCTCCACATGGATGTCCCTACCCCTCATCCCATGTGTTCTCTAAACTCCCTGGGGCCTCCAGTCTCTTGAGGATTAGATGCATCATYTCTGAATAAACACAGACCCCGCAGTCCTCTATTGTATGTGTTCCAGGGGCCTCATATCAGCTGGTGTATGCTGCCTGTTTTGTGGTCCAGTGTTTGAGAGATCCCGCGGGGGTCCAGATTAATGGAGACTGCTGGTCTTCCTATAGGGTTGCCCTCAGTTTCATCCAGTCTTCCCTAGTTCAACAGCTAGGGTCAGCTACTTCTGTCCATTGGTTGGGCAACGACATGCATGGTATGTACTCATAATAAGTTAATATTAACAACAACATGGAAAAAAAGTACAGAATACCCAAGATAGAGTCCACAGAACTCAAGAAGTTCAACAAGCTGAAGTGTCCAAGTGAGGACACCTCCATCCCACTTGGGGTGGAGTACAAAGTAAACACAAGTGGGGAGGAGGGAGCGACCTGGGAGGGAAAGTATACAAGGCTGGGATGAGGGAGAGTGGGGAGAGGGATACCTGATCCAACATTGGGGGAGGGAAAAGGACTGAAGCCCTGAGGGCCAGCAAAAAGAACGGAAATAGGCAACCTCAGGAGATAGGAGGTTGGGGGGGACCCTCCAGAATGCACCAGAGACCTGGGATATGAGAGACTCACTGGACTAAAAGGGGGGACTTTAGATGAAATTCCTGACAGTAGGGAGAGGAAACTTATAGAGCCCACCTCCAGCAGGAAGACAAGGCTTCAAATGAGGGAGAGGGGGGCCATTCTATAGTCATAACTCTGACCCATAATTGTTCCTATCTGAAAGAATTACAGGGATGGAAATGAAGAGGAGCCCAAGGAAAAGAAGGTCCAGTAATAGGCTCAAAGTGGGATCCAGTGCAAATGGAGGTCCCAAGGCCTAACACTATCACTGAGGCTATGGAGTGCTCACAAAAAGGGACCTAGCATGACAGCACTCTGGAAGACCCAAGAAGCAGCTGAAAGAGTCAGATGCAGATATTTGCATCCAACCAATGGGCAAATAGTGACATCTTGACTTCTTCTTTCTAATTTGTATCACTTTGACCTCCTTTTGTTGTCTAGTTGCACTGGCTAGAACTTCAAGTCCTATATTGAATAGGTATGGAGAGAGTGGGCAGCCTTGTCTAGTCCCTGGTTTTAGTGGGATTGCTTCCAGTTTCTCTCCATTTGGTTTGATGTTGGCTACTGGTTTGCTGTAAATTGCCTTTACCATGTGTAGGTATGGGCCTTGAATTCCTGATCTTTCCAAGACTTTTATCATAAAGGGGCGTAGGATTTTGTCAAAAGCTTTTTCATAATCTAATGAAATGATCATGTGAATTTTTTCTTGAGTTTGTTTATAGAGTGGATTACGTTGATGGATTTTCATATATTGAACCATTCCTGAATCCCTGGGATGAAGTCTACTTGATCATGATGGATGGTCGTTTTGATGTATTTTTGTATTCAGTTTGTGAGAATCTTATTGAGTATTTTTGCATCAATATTCATAAGGGAAATTAGTCTGAAGTTCTCTTTCTTTGTTTGGGTCTATGTGTGGTTTAGGTATCAGAGTAATTGTGGCTTCATAGAATGAATTGGGTAGTGTTTCTTCTATTTCTATTTTGTGGAATAGTTTGAAGAGTATTGGTATTAGGTCTTCTTTGAAGGTCTGATAGAACTCTGCACTAAACCCATCTGGTCGTGGGCTCTTTTAGATTGGGAGATTATTAATGACTGCTTCTATTTCTTTAGGGGTTATGGGACAACTTAGATCAGTTATCTGATCCTGATTAACTTTGGAACCTGTTACCTATCAAAAAATCATCCATTTCTTACAAGTTTTCCAGTTTTGTTGAGTATAGGCTTTATAGTAGGATCTGATAATTTATCCAATTTCCTCAGTTTCTTTCATTAAGTATCCCTTTTCAGTTCTGATTTTGTTGATTTGGATACTGTCTCTGTGCCCTCTGGTTAGTCTGGCTAAGGGTTTATCTGTCTTGTTGATTTTCAGCCTCAACAGATACAAGAAGATTGAGATAACCCCTTGTATCTATATAATAATAATAATAATAATAATAATAATAATAATAATAATAATAATAATCCTATCTAATAATCCCATGTACCATGAACTAAGGCTGGTCTTCAATAACAACAAAAACACTAGAAAGCCCACATACACATGGAAGCTGAACAACACTCTATTCAATGAAAACTTGGTCAAGGAAGAAATAAAGAAAGAAATTAAAGATGTTTTATAATTTAATGAAAATCAAGCCACAACATATTCAAACTTATGGGACACAATGAAAGCAGTGGTAAGAGGAAAACTTATAGCTCTGAATGCCTCCAAAAAGAAACTGGAGAGAGTGTACACTAGCAGCTTGACAGCACATCTGAAAGCTCTAGAACAAAAAGAAACAAATATACCCAAGAAGAGTAGATGGCAGGAAATAATCAAACTCGGGGCTGAAATCAATGAAATAGGAGCAAAAAGAACTATACAAAGTATCCTAAAGTTTTAATCACCTCATAACTTAATTACTTAATTCTAGACACTATTAAATGGCTGTAGCTGTGAATATATGGAAAATGACAAAGTAAAAGTCAATAAATTCTGAGACTTGGGATATAAAGTCAAATGAAATCGCATATCTAAGTCATTCATGTCACATGAAAACAAGTCACAGGTTTTATATGTTATAAAATGCTAGAGTCCTCAAAAACAGTTATATTACTTCTTTTTGGAACTTTAATAGAACCACTCGTTTTGTTTTGTCAAACATTTGAATTTTTAGGACTATGGGCATTAGAAAACACTCAGAAATATGACCAATCTGCTGTCATTATAGAAAAAGCTCCCCTGTGAAACTATCATTATCCTAGGTGGATGTCTTTAATCACAGCCCCTTTGAGGATCTGCCAAAAGCTGTGTGCCTTTGCCCTAGACAAATGACATTAACATCAAGAAGCTCCCACTCTGCCCCACCTCCTTGAAATTTTAGACATTCCAGAGGATTCATGATGTCAGAATATGAATATTTGCCCAATGGAATAAACTCTGTTTTAAAAAGAAAAACCCTTTCCTCTATTTTCTATGGAGGTTACATCTCAGCCAGATGGGAGGAGTGAGTGTCAGTGCTCATTATGCAAAAGGACAGGTGCATTAAATTATGTAAGTCAAAGAGCTAAAAAGAGATTTGAGATGTTTGACATAATGGATAATCAAACCACAGTAATTGAATATTATATAATATAAAAGTACACCCAAACTCACAGAACATCCCATGAAAATGTACAAATATTATGTCAATGGAATCATCTACTACTTGACTTTAAGCCTAGGAATTCTATTTTCCATGAGGAGTTGAACCTTGTTTAGTATGCAATATATTCTAGAAGCAAACATGTCTCATTTCAAAGCACACAGTGCTTTCTAGAGTCTACTGAATGCAACTACTGATCAATATTACAAACATGTTCTTGATAGGAAAGTTAACATAATCATATAATAACTAGCATCTTTTATGGCCAGTATTATACTCAAGTAAATAAAAGAATAATTATTGTTATTTTCATAACAAAACCATACATAATTAAAAGCAGCCTCTTTATCCTTTGTGTAATCAGAAACTAAATGTACTCATTAGTCAATCTAATGTTAGTAATTTAGGTACATAATTGTTAAAAGGGTGCATAATGTCATGTAATGGCTATGCTAACTTATTTACTCATATTTGTATGCTCAGAGGCAAAGGGATTAGCCGTAAGGCCACAATTACCTTTCTCCAGCTGTTCTTTCAATATCACTGCTCCTCTGTCTCAGCTGCTGGTGAAATGCCCAGTTTCACTTGATCCCTTTGTCCCACTGTCCTTTTTGACACACATCCATTTATATATTCAGCAGCATCTTGAAAGTGCTTGTGCTGAGAGCAGTTCTTCCCATGACCTTGGTTAAGTAGCCTGAGGAGCAGGCCAGGGGCCTTAGGTCCCTCATCATACCATACAGAGGCCATTCCCCTCCTTAGCCAAACTCTCTGAGTGTTAACAAACAGGAGCCCTTGGCATCTTCCTCTGCTGTGACTCACAGGACAGCAGTACCTAGATTTTTTGTCAAGTTTTTGTACTTCAATCGGGTTTGGATTCATATGTTTTAGTGGCCACTAGCTGCATCAATCATAAAAGTGAACTAAGTTCTCAGTTTAAAACCGGAAGACATTCCTGTGACAGGGATATTCCCACCCAGGAAATGTCAAAGATAATCTACGATCACCCTGACTGAGACAAGTCTCAATCTCTACAACTGACCAAATTCAGTGACATTCGGAGACACCCAGACTGTGTGTCCAAATGACTCAAGGTCATTCTCCTGCTCTTCCATAGTTAAAACCCACTCTGTAAAGAAACTACTTCTATTTAACAAATCAAATGAATGCAGGCACAAAATCCAGACATCCTATCTTTGGCTATAAGTTCCAAGGAGCATTACAAATTTACCACAGTTTGGAAACAACAGCTATTGAGAATTAAAAAAAATCATCAGGGTGATGTTCAAAATCTATCAGAGTTGAAGAATTTTGAGTTATTCAAAGATCTTAGAACTTTCTTGAGAAATCTTTTGGAAAGTCATTGAGATCCTTATTGAAGCAACAACCATCAGAATATTTTCTTCAATGTGATTTCCTTGTTCATTTTGTCATTTGCCATTTTGCCTTTTGCCATTACATTAGATGGAGTCTAACACTTCACTTTGGTCCTATTATATGTACAATGACATTGACTATGTATCCAAGAAAATTCTAGAAAACACCCATTAAAGTCTTATTAGGCTATGTGATCTGGTATTATCACTTCTGAGTGTGTGTGTGTGTGTGTGTGTGTGTGTGTGTGTGTTAAAATGAGTTAAAGTCAGGATATTAAGGAGACATCTGCAGTCACATGTTCACCACAGGCGTTTTCACAATAGCCAAGACACAGAATCAAACATCCATCCATCGGCATGTGCACAGGCCAAAAAAAAATGTGCTATTATATGCAAATCTTTATGGTTTAAATTATTTAGACTCAAAAGAATGAAGTTCTGTAATTTGTGGTAACATAGATAAAACTAGAAGGCAGTGTAGTGAGTGAACTCAGACACAGGCACAGAAAGGCAAATGTCACATGTGTTCTTATTGAAAGAAGTGAGTTCCACAGAAGAAAAGAACAGGGAGAATAATGCTTACCAGAGACTGGAAAATACTTGGGAGAAGACAGGTTGGCATGTATGGGTAGACAGAATAACAGCATACTCTAGTGCAGCAGAATAGCTAAGCATGATGACTATTAATTGTATATTTCAAAATAGCTAGTAAGGCAGATTTTTTTCTGACGTTCATTTAATTTTTTTATTAAATATATTCTTTATTTACCATGCTCCACTATGATCATAGCAGCCTTATTTATAATAGCCAGAAGCTGGAAAGAACCCAGAAGTCCCTCAACGGAAGAATGGGTTCATTTAATTTTAATACAGTTTTTTCTAACAGTTCAGAGATACAACAAGCTTCATTTTGTTTCAAGTACTATTTTACAAATGTATCTAAATATTACAAGGAATATTACAATTACTTCAGATCTTTTTATTTACCACTTGACAAAATTTTTAAACGTTTTTCAGATTTAAATAGATTTTCTAATATCAGCACATCTTCTTCCAATGTTACTTTTACCTGCACCAGCAGTGAACACAATCAAAAACATCATAAACGTGTGCCTTTAAAGTTAGAAGAAGGAAATACATCTGAGTCTTGGGATCCATCAGTTATGCTCTGATTCTGAATTGATGGATACAAAATCTTGATATCATATAGTATATTTTTAAAGCTGAGAATTTAATTTTAACAGTTTATTTTATTAATGATTTTATTTGTTTACATTTCAAGTGATAGCCGCCTTTCTGGTTTCCCCTCCATGAACCCCCATCCCATTTCCCGCCCCCCCACCACCACCCTTTGCCTCTATGAGGGCGGTAAAGCAGATTTTCAATGTCTTTTTTAACTATGGAGAAATGATAAATGTTTGTGATAGCTATACAAATCATCTTTACTTGGTCTCTACACACTGTATACACAAATTGAAAGGTTACAATGAATACCATAATATGTATATTTATTATACATTGATTAAAGGCTTGAATTTTTAAGTCTTTTTTAGATACTTATTTTATTGAGTGTATGAATGTTCCAGCTGTGTGTGTGTGTGTGTGTGTGTGTGTGTGTGTGTGTGTGTGTGTGTGTGTACCACGTACATGCCTGATGCCTCTGGATGTCTGAGAACAATTGGATTACCTGGAACTAGAGCCATGGGTGTCTGTGAGCTACCATGTGTTAAGAATCAAACCCTAGTCTACTTCTAGAGCAACAAGTCCCATATCTCTGGCTTCCTTTTCGGTCTTTGTAGGAAGCTCTAGACTAACTCTAGCCTATACTTATTTTGCACTGTTCATAAAGATCTCAAGTAGAGTATCTTATAAGTTATCTCACCAAAGCTTTAAAAATCTAAAAATCTATAATTAGCAATATTCATTTTGTGATACATATAAAAACCCAGRGGCAAGAAATAGAGACTTTTACATTGGGTTGGAATATAGAAAATAGCTTATGATGAAAATTCTTCCATCTTTTCTGTTCTTTTTCCATTAATCTTTTTTAACTACACCAGTATTTCAGTTATTTCTGAAATAATCCAACTAGAAAGCTATATCCATAAAGTTCTCACCTAAAATTGTATTATGGTGCTGGCTAACTTATTTTGGTTTCCAAAGTATATTATGCATGTGTCTTTCCAACAATATTCATATTTCCTCTAAGTATAAAACAAATAAAAATATTAACTGAATTTAATAAATCATAATGTTAATAATGGTGAAGTTATCAGAAAAATAAGGTAAGTCATCAAATACAAGAAATAATAAAAATTCACAAATCATTCCAGATTAAAAACAAATTGGGAACCAGTACCTCCCCAGGAGACACATCCTAAGTTTTGGTACTCAGAAAGATATCATCAAGATAGCATCAAATCAAGACAGCAACTTAAAAACCAGGATTCTGAGGATCAATTTCCTCCATGAAAGGTAGCAAGAACAACAGCTCACCCTCTTTCCATCTCAGTATTCCTAATCTAAAGCTACTCTCACCAAGGATAGAAATAGAGACCTAAATTTACAATACATATGTTGTCAAATGCAAGCAAACTAACAAGACCTCTAAACCAAGATTCTAGTTTAAATGTTCTCTGGTGATCATGCCCTGGTGCCCAACAGAGGCAAATGAATGCCTGCCCTAGAGGGGATACTCTACACAGAGGACATGCAAAGGTCACATGGGTGTGCCCAACCAGAGGGCATTCGCCCTTAAGGGAAACAAGTCACTATGAGAATGTGCCAGCAGGAAAAATCCTCTCTAGTCTAGAGTTATACAAACAAGATTACAGAAACTATCAGATATAAAGTACTAAATATACTTAATAAAAAAGAAAAGGAGGAAATGTAACAAGATCACCAAAATTCTATCAAAATTAGCAAGGCAGATTTAAAAAGGAATTGGAAAGTTTTTCCTGAAAGTGTGTGTGTGTGTGTGTGTGTGTGTGTGTGTGTGTGTGTGTGTGCATTCTATGAATTCTAGAAGTTATGTATGTTGCAAAAATTCAAAGGTTATATTCTATTGCATTGAGTATACATATAAAATGAGAAACTCATCTAATAAGTTATGTAGATTAAAATTAAACTTAAGTAAAGAGAAACATTCATAAACTGAGAGAGAAATCGGAAGAAAACTCATAGAATGTTATATGACAATGGAAAGATATTTTTTAAAGAAGCAAGAGAATTCAAAAGACAAGTTAGGATTGTGAGTTCCAACAGAATGCTGGGGAGAGAGGAAGAGAACCTTTCTTAGCTCTAAAACATCATTCCCCAATTTTAATATTCTCACCAATCCCCATTCAGCATAAATAACACATTCATCATAGTGAAATGGTTAATGACAAAGACAAAGACACATTGCAGACTCAGAGAGAACTAAGAAAGAAGCCTATTGGTATGTAAGTGCATTTGGAAACACCCACCAAAAGGTTAGACAGTGGAAGAGCTGAAGAGAAGGCTAAACATATACATACATACATACATACATACATACATACATACATACATACATACATGACAAACCAAGTGTGGTAATATTAATGACATAATCTAGCTGGCAGGTACACAGTACTCACTGCAATAGTCTTTCCATTTATCTCTGTTTGAAAAAAATCATAGTATAATATTAGAAAAAATAAAGAGTGAAAAAATTACCTGGACAGAAATCACAATCATTAATTCATTTTCATCATCTTAAAAGGATCTAAGAAACCTAGGATAGTCAGATGACAGCTTCAGAACATGTAAAGGGAATAGCTGGTGGCACAGGGCTTTACCCACAGTGAACGCACACACAAGCCCCATGGACAGACTAAAACACTTTGAGGGAAAGAGAAAGAATTTGCTGTAGATTTCCTTTCCAGGAAAAGGAAAACAATCTCTGCTTTATCTATGATTTACTTTATGAAAAATTCAAGATCCCACTGTTACAGCAGTTAGATAAGCTGTGCTCTGATTCTGTGTCTAAGAGACACCAGCAGTTAACCAGCAAGCCCTGTGGTTCAGATTTAGAAAGATATTTGGAAGCAAAGCCCAGAAGAGACACTGAAATTGATGATTTCAACAGAGTGGGGGAGACATTGCCAGATGGTAGAAATTTCAGCAGAAATACTGTTGATTTTAATGTGTCATTTAAAAGCTGTGGTTTTGCATAAAAAAAATCATGCAGTCCCAGAGACAGCAAAGGACTTGACAAGAGCTTGAGAAATATAGAGTAGAGAGAGGGTCTCTTGTCCTGGCCTTGTAGAAATGTGCCCTGTGTGAGCAAATCAGAAGCAGCAGCTGTATTTTTTGAAGAGATACAGCTGGTGGTGATACTTTAGACCCATGAATTGTGATCAGTCACAGCAGTGGCAGTGAGAATGGCCACAGTTAGGATACTCATGTCATTATAAGGATGTGATCGTTGAAATGGGATGTAGAGCATCATGGGACACTAAGACCAGAAATGATGCTGGATGAGTTGATGAAAGAAGAGACTGCTTTGAACAAAAGCCAGGCACAAACCACACCTGGCCACACAACACCCCCGGATCAAGAGTCATGCTGACGGCTAAGGAATGAGGAGTTAGAAACAATACCAGAAGCAGTACTACATATCAACATGGATTTGTTAAAGTTTTCTCATAAGTAATTTTTTTATTATTTTATAAGCTGCAGAGGAGAAATAGTCTGCCATTTTCAAACCTTTTGTTGTAGTCACAAAATTTTATATAATGAAAACCCTTCTGTGATTTCTATCAAAATTTGGTAGCTCCAACTGAGGTTGCAATTATAGCTGCGGATGTTGAAAATAGGTAGAACAGGACCAGCCCAAATGTCTTCCTGTCTGTACAAAATGGTATATTATTTCCTGTTTAAAAGCAGTCTCAGTACCTGGTAACTAATTCCTTTGCTGTTCTTTCTGCTTTCTTACCAATGCCTACTAAAATTTTACAAATTCAAAATTTTGAAAATGATCCAAGTTTTTAACTAGGTCCGACATTTTATTTTCTTACTTTTTTCTGTTCTTTTTCATTCTTTTCTCATTACATCACAACCACAGTTTCCCGCCTCCCCCCGCCCCCAGTCTCTCCCTTTCACCTCCCCTCAGAAAAAAGCAGGCTTCCCAGGGACATCAACCAAACACTGTATAACAAGCTATAATAAGACCAGGAGCAAGCCGGACGTTGGTGGTGCACGCCTTTAATCCCAGCACTTGGGAGGCAGAGGCAGGCAGATTTCTGAGTTCGAGGCCAGCCTGGTCTACAGAGTGAGTTCCAGGACAGCCAGGGCTACACAGAGAAACCCTGTCTCGAAAAACCAAAAAAAAAAAAAAAAAAAAAAAAAAAAAAGACCAGGAGCATACCATCACATCAAGGCTGGACAGGGCAACCCACTAAGAGGAAATGGGTTCTACATGTAGATAAAGGAGTCAGGGAACACCCTACCATTCCCATTGTAGTATTCCCTCAAGAACACTGAGCTATGCACCCACAACATATATACAGAGAACCTGGGTCAGCCTCCCCACAAGTTCCCTGATCTCTGTGAGCCCCCATGAGTCATAACATTATGGTCATGGTCAGTTGATTCAGTGGGCCATGTTCTTGTGGTGTCACTGACCCCTCTCGTTCCTCTGATCCTTCCTCCCTCTCCATGAGCTTTGCCTACTGTTTGGCTGTGGGACTCTACACCAGCTACCATTAGTTGCTGGATGAAGTCTCTCTGGTCTCTTTGATGACTATTCTGCTAGGCTCAGATCTCAGAACACTCTGCAGGCAGGACAAATATAGGTCGAAGGTTCTGTAGCTGGGTTGGTGCCCTGATCCCTTCACTTGAGGCCTATCCTGGTTGCAGAAGATTGGCAGTTCATGCTCCATGCCCCCGATTACTATGAGCCTTTTCTAGAGTAATGTTACTCTTGTAGATTCTGTGGAGTTTCCATTGCAAATCTCAAATGACCAAAAACACTTAAAGAAAAATTCAATATCCTTAGCCATCAGCGAAATGCAAATCAAAACTACTTTAGAGATTCCATCTTATACCTGTCAGAAGAAGATCAAAGATGCAAATGATAATCCGTGCTGAGTAGGATATTAAGCTAGAACACTTCTCCACTGATAATGAGTGTACAACTTTTACAACCACTTTGGAAGTCAATGTGGCAGTTGCTGAAAAAATTGGGAATTGATCTACCTCAATGCCCAGATATACCACTCCTGGGCATATACCCATAGGACACTCCATCAAACCACAAGGAGAATATTATTAGCAGACTTATTTGTAATAACCAGAAACTAGAAACAACCTAGATGCCCCTCAACTGAAGAATGGATAGAGAAAATATGGTACATTTATACAATGGAGTATGACTCAGCTATTAAAAGCAATATCATGAAATTTGCAGACAAATGTATGGAACTTAAAAGATCATCCTGAGTGAGATACCCCAGACCCACAAAGACAAACATAAGTACTCACTTATAAGTAGACATTAGCTGTAAACTAAAAGACAATCATGCTACACTCCACAGACACAGAAAGACTCAGTAACAAGGAGAGCTTGAGGGCAGATGCAAGGATCTCCCTGGGAAGGGGAAATAGGATAGGTTTCATGAGTGGACTGGGGGCAGTTGGGTTGGGAACAGGAGGGATCAAGTGGGGGGGGGGCAGGGAGAGAGAAATACTGGTATAATGACTGGTTTCTGGGGGCATTTTGGGGGTGAGGTGGAAATATTTTCTTTTCTTTTTTTATTTTCTTAATGGAATAAAAACAGCCAGATGTAGACCATTTTTTCAAGATGATATACCCTCCCTTTGAATTGACATGTAACCAATTTCTAATTATCTCCAATACTGATGACTAGATAGAGCAGGTTTAATTAAATTTTACTGGCAATGAAGAAAGTTCACTTCCATTACACTTTACCTAACTTTCAAAGTTTTTGACAAGCACCTGAAGGGAATAGTTCAGGTTTCTTCTGCTTTCCTTTATCTTTCCTTTGCCGGAGCAAGAGTTCTGAGTGACCATAGTTAGGCTATATTCTCAAAGTCTATGTCTCACCAGAGCTTGGGGACATGTGCTTATAATCCCAGAACTGGGGAAGTAGAAACAGGTGTGTCACTGGAGCACTCCAACAAGCCAGCAGAACCTAGCTGGAAAATTCCAAGTCAGTGAGAAACTATCTCAAAAAACAAGATGGGCAGTGTCTAAGTAATAACACCCAAGTTTGACTACAGTCCTTCACATGCATGTGCACACAGTTATGCAACTTATACACAGAATACACATGTATATATAGAGATGAGAGAGAGAGAGAGAGAGAGAGAGAGAGAGAGAGAGAGAGAGAGAGAGAGATTGTATAGTCCTTGTGGTGACGTTGTAATTTAAACATGCCTGGCCTGTGAGAAGTAGAACTGTTAGGAAGCATGGCTTTATTGGAGGGGGATCTCCTTGTTGGAGGAAGTTTGTCACTGTGTAGGTGGGCTCTGAGGTCTCCTAGTGCTCAAGCTCCGACCAGTGTGGAAGAGACGCTCCTCCTGGCTACCTGTGGAAGACAGTCACCTCCTGGCTTCCTTCAGATCAAGAAATAGAACTCTCAGCTCCTTTATCACCGAGTGTTCTGCATAATGCCATGCTTGTACCATGGTGCTAATGGACTGAACCTCTGAAACTCTAAGCCAACTCCAATTAAATGCTGTCCTTTATAAGAGTTGCCTTGGTCATGGTATCTCTTCACAGCAATAAAACCCTAACCAAGATAGTCCTTCACCCAGATAATCACCTCTGGATATTACTTCTTGAGGTGATCCGATATCCCACTATTGCCCCCCTTCAACCATATCTTTCTTTCTTTTTTTTTGTATTTTTAATCTATTTTTATTTTATTTTTTTTTATTTTTTTATTGGATATATTCTTTATTTACATTTCATTTCCCTTTTTCTGGATTTCCCGCCCCCCAGATGTCCCATATGTCTTTTTCCCTCCCCCGGTTCCCCCATTCACCCCTTCCCACTTCCCTGTTCTGGTATTACCCTGAA
>BDUI01001443.1:87733-118905 GCA_002335545.1 Apodemus speciosus
AGAGAGAGAGAGAGAAATAAAATGAAAATAATCATTAATGTCAATTAAATCAAAGTCTTAAGCGATTGTCAGATTCATTTTCTATCTCAAATATGCAGCATGATCAATACATGTTATAAAGTCTTGAAAATTTTAACGTACTTATAATGAATATTTTTAGCCATTAGAAAGGAATTTGAGCACGGTATGCCACATTGCTACAGTGGCTATTTAATCATCCAGTCTGGTGTCTGTATGATCATCCACTCTTCCAAGTGCTTCCCGAATAGTAGTGAAGAGATAAGAGGAGCCTGTGTGCTCTGGTGGGACTTTCACGTTACGGGAAACGACAGCAGACTTTACACATTACATGTGTGGAGAAGGTGAACTCGATTAAGTGGACACAATGTATGGAGGTGGGCCTTGGACACTTTATCCTTGACAATCTCAACGATAAAGTGAAAGTTGAGCAGACACCTAAGGAAACCGAGGCCGTGCAAGATGATGTTCTTCTCAATAAGAAGAATTGCATTTGAAATGAGGTTGAAACTTCTGAAAGTGGTGAACTGTACTTGTGAATTTGTGCCTGGCTTGCAGTCATTTGCACAATTCTTTTTCAGAATCCTGGCAGTCTAAGTGGCTATCGCCTATAGTGTCTACATGTTACTGAAGTGCAAACATTCTATAAACCATTGTTCACCTCGTCCGTCTACTAGGGAAAAGGAATGGTTCTTTAATGTGGTTACTGATGATAGGAACAATTGATTGACATATAGTGTCCAACCTGCTTCACAGAGGACTTGTTTTGCCAGAGGATTTCACTACTCTCAAGCTTTTGAACAAATTTAACACCCCCAGTACTCCCCATAATTACTTCACTGTGAGTAGAAAATCTGTTTTTTAGTTAAGAGTTAATGAACTCTGATAATTGGCAAAAGGTCTTTAAAACTAAAAGTGGGATGGAGCCCCATCGATGCTCAGCCTGAAATAATGAAAYTCTTGTTGGCCTCAGGTTTGCATTGCTTTTTCTTCAGATGTTTTTTTCCTAACATGCAAATATATATCTCAACATGCAATGGGATTAAAAAAAATAATGAACTAGAATTATTTCTTCAACCATATTATTAATGGGAATTTATCTGTAAAGTTAAGAGAAATGAAATTTTTATGAAGCCCAATAATGTTCTCTTTCATGTTAAAAGTTTTTAAAAAAAATCAATAATTATAGTCTTTGGGGGCGGGGGCAAGTTTTACTATGAGATGGAAAATCTTTTTTATTGTGTGTGGTAATAATATCCATCAGGAAAAGTAGAGTAATCTCAGACTAAACACTTGGGAAGCAGAAAATCATATTGCCTAAGTAAAGTTTACTTAAAAAGAAGTCAAGAAGGAAATTCTGGGAGGGGAAAAAACAGCAACAACAAAAACCCCCAACTGCACATGGCAGGCAGGCAGGGTTGGCAGAGCACTTAACCTTTGTGCCTAGGTTCCTCCAACTGTCAAGTCGTGGTAATAGTAATTGCCACCTTCCCTGTGGTACAAACCACTGCTTTGACATCTCTGGCTGAGGATGCTATATCAACGCAAATTATTATTAGCACATAGTGCATGTACTCACATAAAACATTGCTCTTTTATTATTATATCACGTCTGTAAGTACATTCTCCACGTTTTTGCTTCATTTATGTGAGGGAATATAATCATAGCAAGCTACTATCCAGTTTCCATATATAGAGGATTGCTTAAAAGCTCCGTATCACCCTTTTGAGATAGCCTCAACCTGTTAATTCCTTATTCTTCACAGCAGATTGCACAGCAGCCCCCAAATGAAGCCTCTGGCACCTTTAAAAATGTTAGCTAAATTATCTTTCCTGGAATCTGGAACCATCAGGGGGGAAGACTGGGGAAATGAAATTGGCTAACAATATTAAAATTTTGGTTAACATTTTACTGAATCGCAGCAACGTGTTAAAGTGCTATCTAAACAGATAATTAGCTGGTAGTTGCAGCAGTGGGCTCTGTCTAAATTTAGCAGTGAAACTAGATTTAGGGAATGGGAAAATTGGGGAAGACATGCTCTCAAGGGAAACAGTGGTGTCAGCGTAGCTGAGGGGATGTCACAATTGCTACATTTTGTCAATTATGAGCATCATCGGGGGAATCTCCCCAGCAATGCAGGGCAAGGTTTATTCCTAAGTGCATCTTGAGGATAGGTGGATAGACGACAGAAAGCAGTGATTGCAGGAAGACTGGGGCGGGCAGATGGAGGGAGAAAGAAGGGGAAGGGGTGGAAGTAATGGATAGAAGTAGCCCCAGTGCTAGGGGCACAAGAGAACCTGGATAGGATGCTGTGGAGGTGAGTAAAATATCTTAAATCAATGTGTTAAGATGAGGAGATCCCGGTGATTCAGTCTTGAGCACAGCGTTGTCGTGGGCACCAGGCAAGCTTTACTTTTTGCTGCCACAGACTCCTCTCTGGCTGATGTTATTCTTATTGGAGCACAGCTTTAGCTATCTGGTGGAGATGGTGGGGCAACACAAAATTAATGGTGTCCAGCCTTAGGACCGTGTCCTCCGCTTCCACCGCCCCCGCAGATAGCCCAGACTGATCGTCCATCTCCTTCTCCCTACAGTAACTGGGGCTTCAAGGTCAAGTCACTCTGGCTGTGCGTGGCGGGTAGATRTGGAGGGCAGGGCAGACAAGCTTCAGGGGGTTGAGGGAGGGTTATGGTGAATCACAGACGCTCCTCTAAAGGGTAAATGTTTAATACATCCTGAGGTCACTTTTCTGAGAATAACTCAAAGAGAAACAAGCGAGAAAATAAATTTACACGTGCGAACATGCGAACGATCAAAGAGAAAACAAGACCACCCTCGAAGCCCTCGCACGGGAGAAATCCATGGCCTCCTGTTGCCGGACGCTTGGCGCGGAAAGTGGACAACCGGGCAGCCCAAGAGAAGCAAGAGCTAGAGAGCAAAGCTTCCGGGGCCCCTCCTGTCCTCCGGCAGCTCCGCGGACCCTTCCGACAAGCAYCCCTCCCAGAGAAAAAAGAAGGCTAAAACGCCTGGGCCAGCGYGGGGCCGGGACAGAGGAGAGCCAGGATGCTCCCGGCGAGGAGGGAGGAGTGTGGAGTCTCCTTTCAGTCCCCACGCCTGGGTGAGGAGGGAGAAGGCTGGTCCAGCCCCSCGGCATCCAGCTTCCCAAATTAGTCACCTCCCGCTCCGACCGGCGGAGAGCCGGTACCCGCATCTTGCTTTCATTCTCCCCTCCCCCCTGGTTGTCCCCGGTCCCGCTGGGGAACCGCGCCACTCAGGAGCAGAGAAAGGCAGGACAGGGAGTCCCGCAGCCCTCCGCCGCCTCGGAGCGCCTCGGTGTGCCCCGGCAGCCCCGGCCCCGCGAGGGGCGGAGTGGGCGAGACCATCTCCGGCGCTGGCGAGGGGGGAGACGAGGCGGGGCCGAGGGGCGGGGCCGCCTTTCCGGGTCCAGATCGCTTAGCCTCGGGAGAAGCCCGGTTTTCCAAGTGGATGAAGTTTTTTTTTTTTTTTTTTGAAGTGGGAGGAGCGTGTGGGGAGAGAGGGTGGGCGGGGACTCGGCGGGCGGCGAGGCGTCCCAGGCAGCCGGGCGGCGGGGAGGGCGGGCTCGTCCCAGTAGTGAGGGTCGGCGGCGGCTCCCCCTCCTGCAGGGCGGGGTGGTGCGTTCCGAGTTCCCAGGAGTTCGCGGCGGGCGGGGACCGCGGGGAGGGGAGTGGCGGCGGCGGCGGCGGCGGGCGGCTCCCGCTTCAGCCTCGGCAGTGGCGTCGGCGACGGCGGAGTCGAGGCAGCCGCGAGCGCTCGGCCGAGTGGCGGCGGGCGGCGACGGCGCAGGAGCCGGGGGTTGAGGACACGCGCGCTGGCCCTTCCGCGCCGCGGCCGCCGCCGCCGCCGCCACCCAGAGCCTGAGGCGCCGGGGCGCGGGCGAGCGGGTGGGCCAGGGCAAGGCGGGCATGGCGCGGACCCCGGGCCCGGCCCCGTTGTGTCCTGGAGGCGGCAAAGCACAACTTTCCTCGGCGTCTCCCCCCGCGGCCGGACTGCTGCTGCCGGCCCCGACGCCGCCGCCGCTGCTGCTGCTGCTCATCCCCCTGCTTCTCTTCTCCCGGCTCTGTGGTAGGTGAAGCGGGCGAGCGAGGGGCAGAGCGGGGCGGGCGCGGGCGGCTCGTCCGGGAAACGAGGCGAGGCGAGGCGGTTGTGCCGGGCGGTTGGCTGCGCGAGCGGCCGCCGTGGACTTTGCCTGGAAACTTTTCGCCGCGCCCCGGGCGAGGCCCGGGAAGGGCAGGGAGAGCGAACAGGGCGCCGACCGCTGGCTTCCCTCCCCCGAGGCCGCGCGGGTCGTCTCGCTGGGCCCCCAGGGCTGGCGGTAGAGCTCGGTGCGCGGAGCCCCGCGTGCCCCGGGAACCGTTACTTCCGAGCGTATGCGCCGAAGCGGAGAGCGCGGACTTCTGGGCTGAGGTTGGGATGCCGGGATGCATGTTGCCGCCTCCTCCTTTCTCCCCGATGAAACTTGAGCTGCAAGTCCGGAAACCCTGTGGACACTAGCCCGGCGCACTGAAGCCTTCGGGTCCACGCCTCCTGGCCTCCGGGAGAAGGCACCATCTTAAAAACCCACCCTGCGCCAGCATCCCCTTCCAGCCCGATTCGTGCCCTGGCAACCTTTGGATCTTTGGGTTGATCCCAGATGGTACCCGCACGCCGCCTTCCAGTTGTTGGACGTCCTTCACGCAGCCTCTGGTTATTTTAGAAGAAAACCTTGTTTTCGGGGACTCAAGATTTACCTTCTGAATACATATTGCATCTACTGTCCCCTGGTTGTTGAAACAAGTAGCCCCGGTTTTCCCCGGTGTGCCTTTTTTATTCCAGATTTAGGAGCTAATCTCTTTGTAAGTTCTGTTTCCGGAATCTGAGACTAATTTATAGACTACTTTTTTTAAGGAAGATGAAAAAAAAAAAACGGTAAATTTACTTTTCATGCTAGAGAAGTGGACGTGATAATCAGTGGACGACACTGATTTGGTGAAATAAAGCTACCAGTCTTAGGAGATTGAATGTCTGGGTAATATCAAAATGCCGCAAGGTGTTGTTCATTTAAGGATTGCTGACGGGAAAGATGGAAAATAAAACTTAGATTTAGATTGTTTAGACAATGGTTCTCTGCGCATATGAAATCTTAAAGTTGATGTTCTACCAGTATTTATCATATGGGAGAGACGTGTACAAATTTCCTTAGTGCTGTGTTGCAGAAGAAAGAAAATCTGCTGCAGGTAGGTGAGTCAGGGTAGTTGGTTCAGAGGGAGAGGAAATTATGTTGAGATTGAGTGCCACTTACAGACTGAGAATTTTAGTACATTTCCAGTGCTGTTAGGCAAGTTTTTGATTTACATGGAGTGCTTTGTGACAAACGACATGCTATCTAGTGCAGTTTCCATAGCCCCACTCCCCAGATGTTTGGTCTTGAGACAACAGTTTTTAGCCCTTTAAGTTTTAAGCTTTTTAGCCCCCCCTTTTAAGGTAATAGTAAATTCTAGATTGAATTTGTTTGCTGTTCTTATGAGCCATTAAGGCGGCTCCTGGATAGTCCTTATGATTTCAGTTCGAGGGTACTTGGAAGTGGGGGGGGGGGCGATATAAGCATTTTACTGTGGTGACTTAGTTTTGTAAGTACTGAAGGAGTGTTTGTAGGTCTGGAGGGCTTTTGTCTAGACAAAATCCAATGGGAGACTGAAGTGATGCAAAAGTTGATACAGAAAATAGAGTTTACATTGGTARTTTTTATCGTGGCTGTGTCAATGAGTTGTTGATTACTTCTGGGAGCAAACATTAGGTTTTACATAGAAAAGATGTTTTAAAGAGATCCCTTGTAGTGCTCTAGGGGAGAAGGGTGATCAGTTATTTTAGAGCCCAGTAAACTAAGCAGTATGGGGAAGCACTCTGATTTAGAGGGGGTCTGTATGGGAGCTTTTAGAGTCAACACTACTTGCTGTTGTAGATATGGATAATAGCCATGTTACTGTGTCCCACTCATTTAAAGGGCTGCCTTTTTGAACTTGTGTTATAACACCCTAATTTGCAAGTGTTTATGACACTTTTTTTTTTTAAATCAGCGTCTATTTTAGAAAGTAGGAATAGGACACAGTTGTCTTGATTTAGTAAGTATAGAAATAGAATTTTCATGTCAGCTTTTATTTCCCTTGCTAACAACCTGTTGATGATATATGAATGATAGTAATATTAACATTCCACAGTACCAACATGATTTGACACATGCCTACCGTTTGAATGACTCAGTTTCAGTGATTAAATGTACTCAGTTATAGAGTTGATTTTTAGACATGAAAAAGATGACCCTACCTGATTGTTAATCAGAATGTTTTTCTTTTATCATTTGAAGTTTTAACGTTTTTTTTGATAAGTTGTTTAAATTTAGCATTGCATTAGTTGGTGTGGTTAACATCATGTCAATTTGAGTACTAAAAATATCCCTCAACACTGGTAGACCTTATATTTTGGAAAAAAAAAATCTTTAAATGCCGGAGTTGGTGTTTGGGGACTGTATGCTATCTCCTTTGAACAGCTAAACTTTTCTCATGGGGGTTAGGAACAGTCTCACTGTGCAGTTGACATTGGCCTGAAATTCCTGATTCACCTGTTACCCTCCTAAATTCTGGGATTATGTAAGTGTGCAACCATATTTATGCTTTGAAAGCTGAAGTTTTTAAATGGCAGCTTCACCAGTGGAGAAATTGCCAGGTTTTTAAAGTCTAAGCCATTTCTAGTTACAGGTCTAAGGGAYCAAGTTTCTATGATATCTGACTCAAACCTAATTTCTTTAAGTCTGAAAGTCCGTAGTCTCCTTTGTGATCATAATTATCATATGATAGATTATTGTATGTGTCTCTCTTTCTCCCTACATTTTTTTCCTGGAGGTTGAGAACACTGTTTTAGYAGTAGTGTGGCACTGAAGAGTGAGAAGGTGAAGCTTTGCCCTTTCTGGGGCCATTTKTCTTCGGGATTCTGCCACCACGGCTCTGCCTTTTGACCAAGGCTTTGTTTCTGTGACCAATGTTTAAAAGGTGGTGGCAAATAAGCTACCATATAGTAGCAAATTTGTACAAGCACTTTGAATATCTGTAGGGGCTTTCCAAGTGCTTGAGAATGCGTCGTTGGCAGTGTGTTGCCCACAACATCTTTGCAGTGTTTCCATAGACAGAAAGGAAGGAGACTGCAGGGAAGTTTAGTGTTTCTCTAGAGATGTGTATGAGGCTGTAAAAGAGTCCGGTCTAAAGGGGACAGCAGACATTTGGTAAACAGACCTAGATGGAGGCAAAACTCACTTCGTTGTTGTATGTCTGTGTGGATGTGTGTCTATTTCTCTAGGGATGGAACCCAGGGGATTGTATGCTCTAAGCAGGAACATTTACAACTGAACTATGTCCTGACTTGAGTCAGACCCTGGTGAAGTTGGACAGTTTGCTGATAAATCAGTCTGTTTCTCCTCAAATGCTTCCTCAGCCTCTCACTGAAAAGCCAGTCTGATTCTGATGAAGGTGCCACTTCTTAAAAATTATTGGCAGGTTACATGGTATCTTACTAATACCGTTCTTAGGATGTTAGAGGAAAGAATTAGCTAAAACACTTAGAGCACATGGTGTAGTGGCTCACACAGCTAGCTTTTATTACATTGTATATTATAAACTGTCAGTCCTGGATTAGGTGACTCTGAATCCCAAATAGAATTTTAATTGATTGATGCTTGGCATCAATATGACTGTATGACCAGAAATATTTATTAGATATACCTTATATAAATATAGAGGTAGCTGTGTCAGAAAACTAGAATATAGTCAAATTAAATGTGTATTAGTGTGGAAACTACTTGAATCCTCCCTTAGCCATGCTGAATATGTTTTAAAACTTGGCAGGTTTCCATAGGGTCACTTAGAAAATTAGTGGTTATATTGAACATGTAGGGTGGAGAAGGGTGGGAGACAAAATTTCGACATTGCTCTCTATCTATAACATCAGGCTAGAGTCGTTATGAGTTATTGGAATGGCAGCCAAATTTAGAAGCAAATAAATTAAAACTTTGCTTCTCTCTACAGCATCAAAAAGAAGCATAGCTATTGAGTTGTATGCATGTATTTTTATGCTGTATATTTATTGGCACACCTTGTTTATCCCAGCCTTGTTTATGTCATGAGACTCTTAATTTGAAGTGCTTGGGATTGGGTATGTTTCAGATTTAAGATTAAAAAAATTAGAATATTTTATTTATGTAAAAATGATTTCACATAAATTGCTTGCTTTTTATGAATCTCACCTGTGCCTGGTGCTCATGGAGGTCAGAAGAGGGAGTCAGATCCTCTGGAACTGGAGATGAGGATTGTTGTGAGCCACCATGTGAGTGCTGGGAACTGAGCTTGGGTCCCCTACAGGAGCAACAAGTGCTTTTTCCTGCTGAGCCATCTCTCTTGCCCTGAGACTTGAGTGTTGGGGTATACTCTAGGTGATGTGGATAGACACCATCGTGAGAGGCCTGATCTAAGTGTGTTCAAGTGTCTTATATTCCTTATACACTTAACTTGAAGGTAATTTCATGTAATGTTTTTAGTAACTTGTGCATAGTGTGGCATTTGTGTTGTGTGCAAAGGTGTTTATTTGGGAGCGTTTTGATTTCAACTTCTGGGATAATGGATGGTCCGCCTACTCACATATTTGCACACACACCCATACATACGTATTTACACACCCCCATACATACGTATTTACACACACCCCCATACATACGTATTTACACACACCCATACATATGTATTCACACACACACCCATACATACGTATTCACACACACACCCATACATACGTACTTTGATAACTTACAAACTTTGATAACTTGCAATTTTGATAACTTGCAATTTTGATAACTTGCATGATAACTTGCATCTGTATAGTTAAAGAAATAAAACTTTCTAGTTATTGCTAGTCATTAAAAACTAATTGAAGAGAAGCTAGCTATGACGGTCTGATTAAAAACAGAGTTTTGACGTGCTTTAACTTACCAATTGAAAGTTGCAAGTGTGTTTCTATAGATTATCATGCTAACTTAGTCTCCATACAAACTGACAGAGCTATATGATTTTCAAAAGATAAAACATTTAATTAATAATTACTATTAATATGTAAATTAGAGTAAAAATAATCCTTAAGATAATAGAATTTTAAGTATTCTGTGTGCCAAGCAGTCAGAAAACACTTTGAATAATCCAAACATCATTAATTTGTCATACTTTGGTTTTTAAATATATTTTTGCTTAAAATTGCCCTTTAATTCTTAAATTCATGTACTTTACTGAATTTCATTAAGCTTATGATCTTAATTTTT
Organism: Apodemus speciosus; assembly: GCA_002335545.1. Lineage (NCBI taxonomy): Eukaryota > Metazoa > Chordata > Mammalia > Rodentia > Muridae > Apodemus > Apodemus speciosus. Next base: position 97,126 of record BDUI01001443.1, read on the forward strand.
AAAAATTACTTATTTTCTTTGTTTTTTGGACACAAAGCCTCACTATGTAGATATGTCTAGCTGGGAAGTCACTCTGTAGACCAGGTTGGCCTTGAACTTGAGAGCTCCAGTGTGCCTCTAAACCTCCAGGTACTAGAATTCAAGCATTTGCTACCACACCACGCCCAGGTTTTGTATTTCTTCGTATGTATGCATGTATGTGTATGCATGTGTACGTAAGTGTGGGTGCACATATTTCTGTAGGTGCATGTACATGGGTGTGTACATGGAGGCCCAAGGTAGAGATTGACAGTCTCTGTCCATTCTCTGCATTATTCATTGAGGCAAGGTCTCTCAGTTGAACCCAGAGCTGGAAGACTGGGCTGGGCTGGGCTAGCCTGGAGGTGCCTGTTCTTCCAGCATTTGTGTGGGTTCAGGGGATTTGAACCCCAGTACTCTTACTTGCATGAAAAGCACTGTAGTAACTGAGCCTTCTCCCTTCTCTATATGATTTTTATTATTTTTTAGTAAAGTCTGACAGTTCATTCATYTAAGCTTGTTGAAAACATTTTTAAGGGTGGACTTAAAGTTTTTTTGTTTTTCCCCTAAATGGCTCTCTTACAGGCCATCAACTTAAAATTTCAGTGAGGATTGCCTCACATTTATCTTGATACTTCTATATTGCATATTTTATGGTTACCTTAGAAAGGATAATTTATGCTTATGGATTTCACAGATTTAAATTAGTGTAGGCTTATTTTCTTGTAGGCTTATTGATTGCTTACCGTTCATTGTACAAATGGTATAAGTAGGGATGAGAAGAGCTGGTGTGTTGTGAATTGGAGAGCATGGAGTTTCAGGGTGTTCGAGAGACATTTTAGAATCTTCCCCCAGATGGTTCTACTTGTTGCAACCTTTTTATTTACAGCCTGACCAGGTGAGCAGACTCTGAAAGAGACACACTGCACTATCTTCTTCACCGTTTTGTATTTGCATGTGCTTGTCATGGGGTGTGGTGTGGGGGGTGCAGGGACACTCAAGTTTCCTTACTTCAAAAGTTTAGCAACAAAATCAAGATTAGTCTTAAGTGCACATGCATACAATATGGTATAATAGGACCCACATAATTTTGTTTTCCTATCATTACATTTAAAGATTTAACAAGTAAACATGACATGAGATACAAATACCATTCAGCATATAATTGATATTCAAATTGTAAATCTTTATTTTTATGTTACAGTTTTTGAAGTCCTGGTATTTTACACTTACAGATGGGTTCAATTTAGAAAAGCCACACTGAATGCAATTAGTAGTGAGATGTATTGTAGCTGATGGCCACTACTTCAGACATTGAAGCAGTAAACTATAAATTGTCTCTGAAGTACATTATCCTATTTGGGCCTAAAATCACATTGTTCTACCAACTTATGACCTGAAGTGCTTGCTGTAGGAATGGCTTTCCTCATTAAGGCGTCCCTCACAACTGCTTACATACAGTGAGAATGCAAATCCATTTTCCTGTGGTTTTATGTTCAGAATAGTGTTGGAAGGAATTTTTCATGGACCATTTATCTGAGGAAGAAAATACCATGATTAATGTATTTGGGAATTGGAACATATACTATATAATTAATACCTCTCGCAAAAAAGTTCAGTGTGCATTAGATTATTAGTGGTCTAAGGATTGCTTCGTGAAGCAATGTATTTTAACTATTCTTTTTATGAAACACTTATGTTGTAAAAGCTATACTATACAAAATATGTTAAGGGAGATATGAACTGTTGAGATGTGTTTTAAATTTGGGGTGCAAACTAGGGAAGACTGAAAGGCCGGGCTTTCTGACCTGCAGTACTTTCCCATTGTGGTGTGATTTGTTTTATCTGTTGGTTTCTCATTGCTATACCCATTTTGAATTTGAAGGGTTTCAAAATTGCCCTTTTGGAGGAACGTAAATTTTCTTCAGTGGTAATCAGTTATGCGTTTTTTAAGTAGTGTGGATGTAGTTTAAATGGCTTCCAGTGGAGGCATATCTTTGTGATGTGCATGAAGTGGGTAAACTTATGATTGCTAGCATGTTAATCTTATACTGTAAATATTCCAGAGCTGCTGTTGGGAAAGACATGAAAATACCAAGTAGAAAAACCTAAAAATAGGTTGTGCATAGAGCTAGCCCTTCAAGTCAGTAACTGAGAACATTACAATTAAGAATGAGCTGCACTCTTCAGAGAACAAAAGTATAATGAATGCAGCACTGGAACACTCTGACAAGATTAGCTTTAAACAGATTATTCTGTGAATTGGGCATGATAGAAATGATTGTCTTTACAAAATATTTTGGACCATTGTTTTTGAAGACTTGGAATAAAATTTAAGTATAGCTACACTGAGTTAGATTAAAATTAATTTCATAATGGTTAAAATTCATTTTATAATGGTCTTGTCATTGTGGATCCAATTTAATTTAAATTAGAGATAATTGTTTATGGCTCTAAGTTCAACTTAATGCTAAGGCAGTCGGTAAAATGATTTTAACTGGTTAGATCCTTAGAAAAAATTGTTTTTTTAATGCCTTTTAATTGTTTTTGAAATTATGACTCGGGTGGGATATGCACACAGTAAACACTTGAACCTTGGTTTAAGTGTGCAAGGCTACTACATCAGCAGCAGTTTCTCACGAAGTTGGAAGTGTGCTTATGTTAATAACTGACATAACTACTCTGAATTCTTGCAATTCTTGTAAAACTTGAAAGAGATAAACAAATAACTAGCATACAACTCTAAAAACATGCCAGTAATTCATTCGTATTGAATATCGATTTTTATGTTAGCTTCTTCATTCACAAGTAACATTTAAACAGAATGAAATTTAACATAAAATGCCAGTAAAGAGTTGCGGTTTCCTTTTATTTATTGATTATTAGTGTAATGTCAAAGGGTTCTCTATTAGTTGCCATAGACCCTGTACCTGACTGGTTTGAAATGACAAAAAAGGGTATATAAAGTCTAGGGTTGGCAATAGTAATGAACAAGTGTGTTTTAGAAAAACTGATTAAAGTATGGTATTTTATTTTTGTATCTGGGAAGATATAGTTGAAAAGTAAAAACAGATTATTAGTTTTAGTGAGAAAGCCTTTTCAATTTAAGACTGCAAGTAATTAGTAATTATGGTGCCTATTTTGAAGCCATGCACTGTTTCTTAAACTTTGTTTATATATAAACACACTTAAATACATGGATAATATTTATATTATATATGTGTGTGTGTTTGTGTATGTATGTGTGTGTGTATATATATATATGTATATATTCATTCTGCAAAATCGTTTATAACATTCCATAAGCCTCTTGTCCTTCAAAGCTTTAAGATTGATGTATTTTAAGATCAAGGTTTTCTCTGAAGATACTTGTGTTGCTTTGCTGCCCTCTACAGTCATCAGGAATAGTACCTCTGTGTCAGTAGGTGCTTTTCCTATCAGATGGTTGATCTGTGAAGTTTAAGTTTAAAGAGTGGGCTAAATAATAATTATAGTTAAATATGATAAAGTTTATATAATTATGACACTTGATCTTGTTATACAGAAATTAAAGAACTTAGAAATTGGATCCAGAGAGAGATGCTGGTCATTGACTATCAATTAGACCACGATACCAGAGTGTGTGCCGCGGTACTTTCAGGAATGATAATCAAGAAAGCTTAAAAGAGACACAAATAGAGTTCAGCTGAATAAAATTATTTCTAATAGAAAGGAGACTTCCCCACCTTTTATTAAACAAAGAACATCCCTTTGGGATACTGGGCCTTAAGACATGTACAGTTTATTTCTTTTTACTGTGCCTGGGACCAAACTTTAGGCCTTGAACATGCTAGGCAAACAGTCTCTCACTGAGCTATGGCCTTCACCTAAGAAATAAAAAGTTCAGTATCAGGAGGTCTGCACTGAATGTGTGTGTGTGTGTGTGTGTGTGTGTGTGTGTGAGAGAGAGAGAGAGAGAGAGAGAGAGGGGGGAGGAGAGGAGAGGAGAAGGGAGGAAAGGGTAAGGGAGGGGAGGGAAGAGGAGAGGAGAGATAAGAGAGAAGAGAAGAGGAAAGAAGAGAATTTAATTACTTTCTACCTCTAAATGATACCTCATTCACAAAATTGCTGTGGAAATTAAGTGGTACTCTAGATCTACAACAAAGCAAGTATATGAAGTGTTGTGGAATAGGACCTAGTGATGCAGGTCTGTAGTCTCAGCTACTTACAGGGCTGAGACAGGAGGATTTCAGTTGAAAGTTCAAGAACATGAGCCTAGCAGCATGTGAGACGTTGCTTTAAAGTAAAGAGTAACAAGAGGTTTGAGCATATAGCCCAGGGGTAGACCTTGTCTTCTCTCTCCAGTACCATAAAAGTAAATTAAAGTTGTTCGTAGGATTATAGGAAGAATATCTTTTACTACTGATGGAGAAAGACTTGAGGAATCTAACATTTTTGGCTGAATTGTGAATGAAATATTTACATTTGCTATTTTGAGGGAATCTGATGAAATAGAAGATAGTACATTGAAAAGACCACTGGGGCAAGGATTCTAAAAGGAATTAGTATTTCTGTGGCATTCAAATAGGACCTTTATGGAGGCAAGTGAGTATTTTTCTTAGCTAAGGTTAGACGGGTTAACAGGAGCATGGTGGTTTGAATGAGAAATGTCTCCTATGGGCTTGTGTAATTGACCACATGGTCTTTGGTGGATGCTATTTGGGGAAGTAATGGCAGTGTTGGGAGTTGGGCCTTACTGGAGGAAATGCATCAGTTCCTGCTCCCTCTCTCCACATTGTGTGTGTCGATGGCAGTGGCCATCACTTCCTACTCTTGCTTCCATGCCTGTCCTTCCCTGCCAATGGACTTTGCTCTGAAGCCAACACCCACATAAACCAATTTCTTAAGTTGCTTTTTAATAGCAAAAGAAAATAAAATGGAGTGTTGCTGTGAAAAACCCAGGCACATTGGTTTTTGAAGGAACATGGAGAGCTCTGGAAGTCTGCCCTAGCAAAGCTGTTGAATGCTGTAAACAGCTCAACAAGGCATTGTTATAGGAACCCCCAAGAAAGTACTTCTGGGAGTAATGTGTACAGGGGAGACTTGGCTTATGAAGCTTCAGCAGGAGAACAAAGAGGCCATTTGTGTGATGTTCTGTCAAATAATCTGATTTCATTATGCCCTTGTCCGGAGAACTTGCCTGAAGCCAAATTAAATAAATAATTTCATTAATAGAGAAGATTCAATGATAGTTGATGTTTGATATTGAGTCTGTTGACATGATTATTAATGAATTCTTTGGGGGAAAGTCTATGTTTGCAAAAGCAAGCAGGGGAAAAACAAGAAAAGATAGCAGGGCAGAACTTCTGTAATTGTGGTCCAGGTGGGGCAGGGTCCATCTCAAGCTGGCAGCAGAACTGAACTCGTCCACAGCTTGCTGGTTTTGGAAACAAGAAAGATGAAAGACTGAAAGGGTAGTGGATTCTTCCTCTGCAGTTTCAGAGCGCCATTGAGTCCAAGCAAGGTCTGACATGGTCAGTATTCTCAAGAACAGGCCCTGCGAATCTGTGAAGGTGAAGCCTGGGTTGTGGTGGACACCCCAAGATGTTGAAGATGCCAGAGCAGTCAAGGAGAAGATTATACAGGGGCAAAGCAGCCCAAGAGAACGATGTATGCTGCAGGCAGCAAAGCTGCAGGGAATACTGAAGCCCAGATCCCATGGGGATCTGTAGTTACAGACGTCAGCGTTTGCCCTGTTAGGACTCCAGGCTCGTTTTGGTCCTTCCTTTTTCTCACTATCTTTCTATTCCTCTTTTTTGGAATAATAATGAGTATTCATCACCATTGTGTGTTGAGTATATAATTTATTTTTGATATAATGGGGTCATAAGTAAGAGATTGCCTTAATTCTCAAAAGAGATTTTGGACATTGGATATTTGAACAGTATTGAGACTTTTGAAGTTTGACTAAATGCATTCGGCATTATGATATGGCCATGATCCTGTGGGCAGGGGCAAGGGCTTAATGTGGTGGCTTTGATGAGAAATGTGCCCTACCCTGACTCATGTATTTGAACAATTGTCCCAGACTAGTGTTGCTGTTCATGGTGGCTACGGGACCTTTAGGAGATGGATCCTTGCTGAAGGAAATAAAATCATAGGGAGGGAGGAAAGTTACAGAGCGGGAAGGATTTGATCTTCTGTGATTTTAGTAATGTATTTTGAAGATAAATGAGTGTGAATGATAGCCGGAAGAAATGAAGTRAAAGTGAAGAATAACTTATGAATCAGTTGTGAAGGGACTATTTGACAGAAGCTGAAGTTGTGAGATGTAAATGACAGGGTGGTAGTAATAATTTTATGTTGGTGGATACAGATACTTAATACTGAGTCTCCCAGAGATTATTTTAGGTACCTTGAAAAATTAAAAGCTAGCTGATAAGGAATAAAAGAAGTTGATTATTTACTACTATATTTATTAAAGGAAGTAGGTAGGATATAGTGCCCAATACTGCATACCTTTTGAGTATCATGTAATGGAATGTCTGACAGTTTAGGATGAGAGAAATAATATAGAGAAAGTAATATATAACAGTTTGGAATGAGAAATTATGTAAGGAAAGTAATATGAATTATCATAAAAAGTATATTCTGAGTTAGAGTAGTAATGGTAAAAATGGAAGTGAAAGGTTTAAAATAAGAGATTTTTAGAAGAAAATAAGTCATGATGATCCCAGGTATTAAAAATGTAGGGAATGAGTGGATTTGGGATTTGTATTGAATTAAGAGCATAGTGTAGCACTTGCTGAATGGGAGGCTGAGGTAAGAATCAGAAATTATATAGGATATATTAGATTCCTATGGTTGCCACATAAGCACCACATACTAAGTTACTTAAACCACAGGTGTGTGTCGTAGAATCTTGACGTCAGAACCAATGTTCTTAGAATAGAATCTTTCCTTGTAAACTAGTTCCTGTGGCTGTTGTCAGTCTTTGTTGTTTATAGCTATGTCAGTAGAGTAACTGCCTCTGTCTTTATGTTACTCTTTCTGTACATTTGTCATAGGAGTTTTGGACAACAATACTATTGTACTAAAGCATACCCTACTTTAGTATGACCACATGTTAATTACATGTGCACATAATCCTATTTTCAAATAAAGTTACATTTACAGATATCAGGGCTTTGGTCTTCAACACATCTTTTTCTGTAACATAATTGAATTCCTGACAAAAGTGTGATGCTTTTTGTTTTGATAATATGAAGAACTACTTGGGGCTTGGTTCAAGTGAAAGTGCCAAATAAATACAGCATTTGGAAGATGCTAAGTGTGAGCTGGCCTGGTCAGACGGTAAGACAGACGAATGCAGTGTCAAAACTTAAATATGTAAGTGTGTTGTTGAATCACTGTAGAATTAATATATGCAGGAAACCTCAACTCTGGCCCAGAAATAAATCATTAGCAGCATGCTAGAGGTCCTTCTAGCTTTCCTTTTCAATTCTAAGCCTCCAGAAATAACCACAAATGTCCGTTAACACTAAACGTTTCATCTTTTTTGATACTAGTAAGTTGAACCGCATTATTACACGTAGCAGTTTTTTTTAGAACCACAGTATAGTATTTTTCATTCTAACTACTGCAAAATTTATTAGGGTTCTGATATTACTTTGAGTTGTCTTCATTTTTGAGGCTATTATGAATAGTGCTGGTTTGAACATCCATAGCACCTGTCTTGGCAGTAGAATTTCTGGGCACACATAACCATGTCTTGCTCTGAAATAGCTTATAGCAATATATATATATATATATACTCTTACCAGTAGAGTGTAAGACTTCCCTCTATAATAGCAGATTTTTCTTTTATTAATCATTCTGACTATTGAGTAATACATTAGCTCAATTTGTATTTCCCTAATGGAAATGGGCTAATGTATGGTTTCAGGATTGCGGACCATATGACTACCTGTTTTGTGAAATGTGTGTTCATTTTTTTCCTGTTTTAATATATTGGGTTGTCTTTTTAGACTTTGAGTGCTAGATTTGAACTCTTGTATGTATCTTAGTTTTATATATTACAGATCTGTTCTGTACTTTTCACTTATTGAAGTGTTTGTAAGTGGAAGTACTTTAATGTTTGCTTAGGTCATCTAAGCATGTTTTTCTCTGATACACTATCATACATGGGGAATTTACTTCTGCGATGACATGTATTAGGTTCTGTGTTCATTTTCTGTTGGCTATGCACTGTCACTGCTGCCCTGTTGTGTGATGATCAGTCTACTTGCTCTGGATATGTTTATTTTACTAGACAAGTAAACAATCGTGATATTCACATACACATGYGTATATGAACTTAAACTTAGTAAGTTTTACCTTTACGAATATTTTATACATAAGCATACTTTAAAAAATACTTTTGTGAATTTATATAGAGCAAAATTCAAGTTAAACCTGTTTAAGATTTTCCTAGTACTTCTTCACATTGTGTCTTTTTGTCACTTTTTGTCTGTACACACCATGTTTTTTGTTTCAGTGCTTTAAAGATTTCCTTGCTTGAATTTTTGAGTATTTTTTTTAGTTTTGATACATTTCCTCATTCCCTTTTTTCTTTCCCACCATGTACCTTTCTCTTCAAATTCATGGCTTCTTTTTAATATTCATTACATATATGTATGTACATTTCTAAATACATATTATATACCCTAAATAAGCACAACCTGTTTGGCCTGTATGATGTTACTTGTATGTATATGTTTTCAGGCCCAGGGTAGAGCACACCAATTAATGCTTGCTTTCCTGTTTTTAACTAACTAACTAACTAACTAACTAACTAACTAACTAACTAACTTTGTGTTGCATCCAAATCTCAGCCCCCCTCTCCTCTCACTCACTCCTCATATAGATCTTCCTCCCATTCCCCACTCTCCCCCCACCCCGCCCCAGTAGTCACTGAGGGCTAGGTGCATCCTCTTCCACTGAGGCCAGGCAGGGTGGCCCAGTTAAGGGAACTGGTTCCATATGCAGGCAACAGATTCAGGGACAGCCCTTCCTTTAAGACAGAAAGTCCAAGTTGCACTTAATGCTACGTGTCTGCAGAGGGCCTAGGTCAGGCCCATGTTTGCTCTTTGGTTGGTGGTTCAGTCTCTGACAGCCCCCAAGGGTCCAGGTTAGTTGACTCTGTTGGTCTTCCTGTTGGGCAGAGCCTCTCAGAAGGTAGTTATGCTAGGTTCTTGTCTGCAAGCATAACAGAGTATCATTAATAGTGTCAGGGATTGGTTCTTGCCCATGGAATGGGTCTTAGTTTGGGGCCATCATTGGTTGCCATTCCTTCCATTTCTGCTCTCTTTGTCCTTGCACATCTTGTAGGCAAGGTAGATTTTGCGTCAAAGGTTTTTGCAGGTGGGTTGCATGTCCTTATCCTTCCTGGGAGTCCTGCCTGGCTACAGGAAGTGGCCACTTCAGGATCCATATCCCCCACTGCTGAACTCTTCAGCTAGAGTCACCCCTGTCGACTCCCCCTCTGCCCACAACCAAATGCTTGCTTCTTCAAAGGTATGTTAGGTTATTCAGGAATTCTTTACAACTCAGCATACTCTCATTCTTCAGGCTGCAAGTTATTACAGCAAGACAGTACACAGAACAAACATTATTATTGTTAGCAAGGGGTCATAAGGCAGTCTGGGGGAAAAACCAGACACACGCTTCCAGAGTACTTTCCCAGAGTCCCACAGGATGCGCTTCATTGTCCCAGGAAACGCTGTGATGGCAGATGTGAGATGTCACTCACTAACCAGTGAAGCTCGTTTGAGACCCAGTGCCCAGGAGTGTATCCTGCATGCCTCCTTGCTTAGCAGATGCCCACCTTCCAGACTCGGAAGGAAAGCAGGTCGTGCACAGGAGAATCCGCCTAGTTTTATCTGAACCTCAATTTGCTAATTATTCTGGTGCTTAGTTAGTACTTATTCTTGTGTTTGAGTGTTTTAAGTTTTGTTGAGGCATTAGGTGGTGACATTGGCATCTTTTAAGGTGTAAGATAGACTTATGTACCCAGTGTGTTGCTAGGGATAATTTAGAGAATTTGCGTGTTCTTGAATAGAATGTAGTTTGGCTCAAAGTCATGTTTTCGTATTTCTGCCCTCTTACACTCACAACATTGTATAATTATTTATGGAGGGGGAACAGGAGTGTGGTGTGTGCATGTGTGTACCCTTCTATAGCAGGCATGTGTGGAAGTCAAAAGGAGACTGTGAAATTGGTTCTCTTTACCATGTGACCTCTGAAGTCCAGCTCAGCCCATAGGCATGGTAGGAAGTACCTTTACCCACTGGGGCTCATTTTGCTGATCCCCATGCATAGTTTTACATCTCAATTTTGTATCTGAAAAGTACACCACTGAACTTTGCGCTCTATGTACTTTTGTGGAGATTCTTTCCTTAATACTTAGTGAGGCAGATGAGCACAATAATTCTCCAAGTGTTGGGCCTTTTCCAAAACCTTAGAACTATAAGATATGCACCTTAAGAAATCTCAATTTCCTGATCCTAAGAAGACAGAACGAGACAATAAGAACTAAAYACCCATCAAATAAATACAAAATCAGAAATAAAAAAAAAAATACTTAGTGAGGGTTCTAGATTATTCATTCATGTTAACTTGTATATAAAAATTTGCATCTAATCAACATAAAAACTTGATATAAACTTAATAATTATTGTCTTGAAAGCACTAGCTCAGTTGGTCTGGGGCTTACGAGATGGTTATTGCCTTCTTATGCATTCCTGTTTCTTTTTATCCACTGCACATTTAAGGTCAGACGCACAGGGCCAAAGGGAGGAAGTCAGGAGTGGGCTAAAAATAGTCACTTGGTTGAAAATTGCTTAGTTATAATATAATTATAATCACTAAAATATCGCGGATTACAAATTTTGTTGTGGGTGCAATTTAAAGTTTTTAGCTAATTTTATTATTTAAACATATAGCAGTACTATGACAAAATATGCTGACAAGCAGCTCGAGGAAGGAGCAGTGTGCTCTGGCTCTAAGTCGTAGGTACAGACCATCACATAAGTCATGGCAGCAGGGCCACAGGGAAGCTTGTCACAGTTCAGTCAGAAAGCAGAGCTGATGCTGTTCTCAGTTATTGTCCCCTTGCACGGTTAGAACCATAGCCCACCCAAGGGAATGGTACCACAGACATTACGGTGAGTCTTCCCACTTTAACTCACCGAATCTAGATTAGTGATTAGGTGATTCCTCATAGACATGCCTATACACTTGTTTCCACGGTGAGTCTACAGCCTGTCAAATTKATAGTACTAACCATCTCAGGTGTCATAAGGGAAGAGTCTTGGTAATTACTATAAAACCCTCAGGCCATTTGCCTCTGGTAGACGTAATGCTAATTTGTGAACCATAACCTTTCTCTGCCTTGGTGTTTCAAAGTCACCAAAGTTTGGAAAGACTGGATAAATAATCTAGTTTCTCTTCTTGTGAAACTTTCAAAGCTTTCTCATATATAGTGTGCACATGTCAAGGGTGGGGCAGTGTCCTTTCAAATCTAGGAAGCTGCTTTCTGTGCTTTTGTTATAAACTGGCCATATGGAAAGAACCCCTTATTCAACTGTAGAGTAGGGTAGGTCAGATACCCTGCAAGATTCCTTCCTGATATTTGCAGTTTGTGTGTGTGTGTGTGTGTGTGTGTGTGTGTGTGTGTGTGTAGAAACTGAAATTTATTTAGGCATATGAACTGTTCTAAATTTTGTGACAAATCAAGTACTTGGGTAGTAGGAAAATACAGAAATGTCAGGAAAATGAGGAGAGTGTTTCTTATAGCTCAGGCATCAGAAGGTGAAATAATTTCAGTAGTTTAAATACTTTCGGTAATTGCTTTTCAATCTTSCAGTTAGTGTTAATGAAGTGGAAGCCTCAAGTGTTAGCTTATGACTAAACATATTTATACTCTGAAGACTTATAATTTAGGAATGAAAGAGTTAATATGTAGGTTTTATACTTTTATTTTGCTAATTTACCATAGTAAGGAATTGATTTCATTATTTCATAAGTAAATGTTATTACCATTCTTTTTTAAAAAAGATTTATTTAGTTTATGTATACAAGTACATTGCAGCTGTCTTCAGACACACCAGAGGAGGGCATGGGATCCCATTATAGATGGATGTGAGTGAGCCACCATGTGCTTGGAGGGAATTGAACTCAGGACCTCTGGAAGAGCAGTCCCTGCTCTTAACTACGGAGCCATCTCTCCAGCACCTGCAATTCTCATACAGCTCTCTTCCTCAGCCATCTGATAGGTTCTTTTCCTCTCTGTCATTCCCTTGTCTTTCATGTCACAAGTATCACATGGCTGTCTCTTACTTCCTCTTTGTTTAAATCTTTTCCTCTCTACTCAGGCTCCAGTCTCCTTTCTACTTTGCTGGTGTGTGTGCGTGTACGCATGTATGGTGTAAGATTATGACTATGTAAGTTTATTTGTGAGTCCTCTGCTCTACCCCATTGGTCTAACTTGTGTGCCCCTGTCATGCTGTTTTGTGAGACAGTCTGATGTCAGATACTCCGATACCCCAGGGTTGCTCTTGTTGCTTAGGATTGCTTTGCCTATTTGCTGTCTTATTTTTCCATGGGATTTTTTAGCATGGTTTTTGCAGTTGTGTACAAATATCATCACTCGAATTTTGATAACAAAAGCTTTGAAGATAGTTTTCAGTAACCACCATTTTATAATATTAATTCTGCCAATCCACGAACATGGGAGTCTTTGCAATATAAACAGCTAAGTTTCTTCTTTATTTTGAAATGTTCATTGTGAGGGTCCTTCATTCTTTGGTAGGATTGTTATAGGTGTTTTATGGTTTTGGAAGCTTTCTTACTAGACGATTTGCCTTTGTAACTGAATTGACTTTTTTCTCTACACTGTTGTAGAGTGGCTCTTCGGTGCTCACGTCTTGGTCTTTTTTGGGGGGGTGGTGTCAGTTTAGATTTGGGAAATTTTCATTTAGTAGACTCTGTGACTACGTTTTATGTAAACATTTGTACCTACATATTCTTAGGTTTGGTTTCTTGTTAGGTTTGATCTTGTTTTTGTTGTTTGCTTGTTTCTAAATGTCTGACTAATATTGTCTTGATTTTATTCTTTATACTTTTTTCTTTTAATTAATCTTGGGTTCATGCGTTCACTGTGTTTATTATTTGCTTTTTTCTCAGCATATCATTGTCCTTGCTGACATTTTTTTTTCTCCATAGTTTTAAATTTCTCCTAAATGTTGTTGATCTTTTCATCTAGTTTGCTAGTTTTCATCTAGCTGATTAGGTGGTGGATTTATTTTCATCTACTTCAGTCCTCTATGTGGTTATTTTTTATGATTGTTAATTAAATTTGTTTTGTTTTTTGGTGGTTTCATACATACCCTCCACACACACACTCACACACGCACACACGCACACAAATCAGTCTTAATTACTCATCCCTCCACCCTCTCCCTTACCCCTTTCTCTCCTATGAAAGCCACAGTAGTTTCTTTCCAAGATTCATGTCTTTTTGTTAACCACTGAGTTTAACTAGGGCCACATGTGTGATTATTATGGGCATGGGATTATCCAAGTAGGTCCACAGCTGAAGACAATGATTCTTCTCCTCCTCCCAGTCTCCCGGTAACCAGTATCTCAGCAATTAAAGGAATAAGGCCTGCTCATGCTTGAGCATTTACTGGCCAGTTGTTGGGGAGGTCCAGGGGAGGTAGTCCTTTGTCGTTGCTATTGAGTTCATGATTACAGTGGCTGGACATGCCCTGAAGATGCCAGTTTCACTCCCTTTGACTCTTCAGTGTTAACCTAAACATTCAAGAGAATGAATGGTACATGTTTTCTGTTTGGGACTGAGCACTCAGCGACACCACTTCCATTCAATACTTCAAGCACTCATGAGTTTCTACATTCACTTCCATTCACTAGAAAGAGAGGCTGTCTGATTAAAGCTGATGGTAGCAATTGGTATGTGTGTAAACATAAGAAGACAGTTTAATGCTATGCCAGTTTAGCTAAACAGTAGCAGAAAGTGCCCCCCATACACTAGGGACCTGTGATTTTCCAGACATGAGTTTTTAACCAGCGTATTGTGCTAAGTATTGATTTCCTTTTGTGGAACAGATGTTAAGTCCTCTCAGAGGTATAGGATATTCACAGTCATGCCTCTGCTGCACAAGTAGATTCATCTAATCGGGATAGTTGATATTACATTTGTAGGATTCATAGCCACATATGACCATTGGTGCCTCTTCTCTACCACCAGCCTGTGTAACAACTTGCAACATTATGAAAGCTGGACAGAAAGGAAGAAGTACTGAATGCTGATCTTGTTTAGTTTCTTTGTATCTTACATCCAAGGTATGTTGTGTCCTTAGCAATAGGATTTTATCATCTAGTTCTGGTGGGGCAACCAAGGGAAATGTCGACCTGTATTGTTTTGGGTGCATGTAGAGCCTTCGAAAACTACCGTTGTCAATGCTTGTCAGTATTAACGCACAGTTCCTAGGAACAGGATATTCAAGCAATGCAGTGTCATCTTTCTTCAAATTCTTTTCTTAAAATTGTACTTAAAAAACAACAACAACAAGGTTATGATGAACATATAAAATCTGTTTGTTGAGAGAAATAAATCATGGAGGTAAATGGATCGGGAGGTTGGGAAGGAGCTGGGGAGGGGAAACCAGGTCAGAATATACTCTTATGAAGAAAAATGATTTTCAATAAAAATTGGACCATTTACATGAACACCTTGAAAATGAAATGTTCATATAAGAATCTAATAAAGCTTTCATGTACAAAACCTAGGCAGAAAACTATTAAAGTCCTGATAAAAGCAAAGAACTAAAGAAGTGATTTCTTACATTCCTGGATAGGAGGATATGATATTGTTAAAATGTTCATTCCTCACAAATTGACATATATATGCAATGTAACTCCAGTGAAAACTTCATTTTGTTGGATACTGACAAGGGATGTCCACGTTTATATAGTTTTGTTTTGTCGATTGCCATTTCGAGTTGAAGAAGTTCCTGCGTCTTAATAAGTGAGAGGGTACTCCTTACTGTGAAGTACTATTTTACTGTGTAATGAAAGACAAGTTGCTTACTTGTTGATGAGCAATGGAACTGTTTCCAGTGTGGGTCTGTTTGTATTAAGTTACTATGTACAGTTAGTCAGTGGCTTGTCCAAGAATGTCTTTAGGGGCAGAAATTTATTGAAGTTTACTGAATAATCTTGTTGTGACATAGCCAAGAGATTATTACCTAGCCAAGATCACTTTTGCAGTTCTATTTGACTTTTCCAAACATCTTGTTCATTGCTCCTAAAATCCCAATAAGACTTTTGATTGCATTAAGTGTACAAATCAATTTAAGGAGCTATAATGCCTCATTATCCAGTCTCTGACTCCTGGATGGAGTCCATCTCTGTATTTAGGCTTTACATTCCTCTTAGCATTGGATTTGGGTTCAGGTGTGCAGAGCTTTCACTCTTTGGCTCCCTGTCTCTTCTTTTGGTCCTACCACTAGTATTTAAATACCAGTAGTATTTAAAATGCTTATTTTCTGACTTTTCATGGTTAGTATGTAGAAATTGAGTCAATCATATATATTGTTCCTTATAAAGTAGGCATCTCAAACATAAGTCTAACACTGCGGTTTGGAATTCTCGTCTTTCTGCTCTTCAAAGAATTATACGTGCTAGTTCTCTGTGGTAGATGGACCTCCTGTCATTCAGCATGTGCTGACCAGAGGTCATGGAGTAACTTTGCCTTATCTGCTTCTTTTACACTCTTGCTCATCTCTGCTAGAAATCCCCAACTCATGGCTTCCCATCTCACTCAAGACAAAAGCCAGCTGATCTGGTCCCTGCTCCCTGTGGCTTTTCTCATCTTCTGTCACCCTGTTCTCACTGTCCCAGTGAGCAGGAATTGTTCCTTGAAAGTCCTTGCTTATTGTAAGGAGGTCTCTGTTTATCTATCACTCTTGTATCTGTCTCCTGCCTCCGGTGACCCTCCTTGCCATGCTTCCTTTCCTCCATGTGTGTCCGCAATTATGTCTGTACCAGAACTGACTCATTAGATCTGCACCAGAGCTGCCATGTCTGCTCTAGCAGAGTTCCTACACCTAGAAATATGTCAGGCACAAAATACACGTTTCACACATACTGATGAATGAAACAATGCTTAGTTCTCTCAATTTTTATGTGATACAGTTTTTCCTAAGAATATAGAATATAATCTCAGAATCCATCTTTTTTAGTGATGGCATGAGAAAAAGAGATTCATATTTGAAGAATATTTGAGATTATAGTATATAAATAGTGATTTATTTCATGTTACTGTTCTAATATTTCTGTTTAAGTAGTTGGAGATCTTAAGCCTCTTTTTCCCTTAAGTTTTTGAATTTGATAAGACATTTATCATTTTTAAAGAATTTGGAGTATTCAAAATGTGTTTCTTGAAGTCTGAAGTTGATAAGGCATACACAAATTTCAGAAAAGCTCTTAAAGTTATTCTAAATTCTTGGAATTCTTGGTAGCATTTATTCTTTAGTGATATTTAATGAGTTATTTAATTGGGACATAGACTAAAACAAGCATTTTACTTATAGACTTTTAAAATACTTTATAAATATTGACAGTTAAAAGAAATTGGGACCTGAAATGTGTAAATTAGTTATAGGTGAGAAGTAAAAAAGAAGAGATAAGATACAAGATAGTATTTAAGGAGCTATAATCAAGTTTGTGAAAAATTCCTTTCCTTGTTGAGGCAAAGGGAGAAGAACAAGAGAGGCGCTGTCTGTGCTTCCGCCTGGCACTGTCCTCAGTGTCATTCTCAGTACATGCTTTTGAAGAACTAATCCATACTAGTCATGGTTTGTGGTGTTTCATTTTCTCTTCAGCTCTAGGGTCCCAGATGCCTTGTCTTCTGGGGACACCGAGCACTGACTGCATGACTGGAAGGTGGCGGAGTTAGTTTTTTGTGGTTGCAGTTCTTTCATCATTAAACAGGTTCTCTCCTGTCTGAGGTGATAATACATTCGAGTTAGTTAGGTAGATAATGGTACAAAGCTTACCTGGTAAATCATACAGAGATTCAGAGCAGAAACAGCATGTTTTAGCATGGCTTTTCTACCAGAGGCGCCTAGGATAAAACTAGTGTTCTTGGTAGGAAAAGGTGATTGTTCACTGTTCCTTAGACTCTTCAGACTCTAAACTTAAAGTAATGGTAAATTTTAAGCAGTTGAGGTATCTTCTAATAAGCATTTGCACATATCAAGGACTCTTTTTTTTTTTTTTTTTTTTTTTTTTAGTTAAATCTGGCTTCACATGAGAAAGCAGGGGCAGACTGGGCTTACCGAGTAGCAGGGGGAGGCCCCAGGGAGCAGCGTCTTCTGATAATGGCTTAAGAATTATAACAATATGTTTCTCTACAGTTTCCAGGTTCCAAATGGGAAAATTTTATTCAGAAGTGGTTTATAACCTGTTTAATCCGAAAATGGAAACATGTTTAAGACTTATTTGGAAGAAAGCAAAAACCCTGTTCACAAAAATACTATCATTCTAAACCCATGGAGTGTGAGAACAACTGAAGCATCGTTGTTTTCTGGGTAGTGCAAAGCCTTGTGTAGAGGTTTAGGGCTTTAAACAGAGAAACACCAGAATTGGTCCTGTGCGTCCCTATTCATTTCCTCAAGAGAGTCAATTCCATTGTCTCTGTATTTGTAGTCTGCAGTGTGTGTGACTTGTTCTTGGCCAGTGAACCACTAACAAACGGATACAAGTAGATGTTTAAAATTGCATTTGCCGGAGTATTACTTTCTCTTACCAAGTGTATCACAGTATATCAGACTTCTCCTTGTCTCTTTATCTTTATTGTCAAGCAGTTATTTAAATACTGCTGGCTTTTAAAAACACATTTTAGATGAATGGATTAGTCATTTTCTYTCTGCCTTCCACATTGCTCCCTCCTGGCTTACTAATGTACCACTACTCCTTTAGTAATGGTGGCCCATCAGCCCTTAGTTCCTGTGGCCCTTATATRCACAGTCAGTAGCAGCCTGCCAGGCTCATTCTGATGCAGCCTGTGGACTGTCAGCTTCAGCTGCTGTACCACAGGGGACACCGAGTGGATCACATGGCACAGGGGTTGTTTCTCACTGTTGAAAGGCTTGAAAGTCCCAAGATACAAGTGCCACAACGCTGCTGTGTGTGTAAGTTAGGTTTATAAACTCATCTATTTTATTAATTGATTTATTGGATAGTAAGTCAGACTTTTTCCACAGTAAATTTATACATGTTGCATCAATCATAATGCATAGCTATGATTTATATACTTCATTATGTGAGCAACTAGATTATTTGTTCTACCCTGTCGTTTCGTGTTCTTGATTTTTTTTTTTAAGTAATAGTATATTCAGACAGTAACTGTGCTTTATAAATATGTGTCTTCAGTTTCCCCTTTCTTGCCTTACTGTACTGGTTTGAATGAACAGTTCATTTCACATGTGGGCAGTGATAGCAGACCATCTTTAAGGACTTCACTTGTTTTTATAATTTCTGTGTGATGATGGCTACTATTGGTAATGTCTGTATTACTATTGAGAGGCCTTGTTTCATTATATGCTACTCTTTTCTTTGGTAAAAGATTACAACCTAAAACTCTTACAACTTAAGAGTTAATTATTACTAAATTCTCTTTTTGGTATCAAATGAGGATATTATGTAAGCTTTTATTATTAATCATAGTATCTGTATATTCTTGGAATAAGTCAGTGTGGCATARCATACATAATGTATAAGATGTAGAGCTTAATGTAGCTTAAACATGGAGCTGGGTTTTATGCTATAATTTGTACATTTTATTGCAAAAGCAACTTACTGAAAATGATTTATTAAAAATCAATACATTCCGATTATTATTTTCCTATCCCTATCTCCTCCCAGATCCTCCCTACTTCTCCACCCACCCAAATCCACACTTGTTCTCTCAATAGGATGAAACAGGAATCTAAAAAGAAATGATAAAATAAAATTAGATAAAAACAAACAAACCAGAGTGTAGTATAAAACAAACCAAAAGAAAAAGAGCTAAAGGAAAAGCTTAGGAAACACATAAAGACACAGTTTCCCACACACAGTAATTCAATAAAAACACAAAACCAGAAACCATAATAGATATGAAATGGACCTGTAAAGAAAAGTGAAACAAAACAAAAGAAAACCAAAAATCCCTGACAAAGCATTATGAGATAAATTCTGTGAGTTCCGTTTTGTGTTGGCTATGTATTGCTGGGCATGGGGCCTGGTCTTAAGAGTGCGTTGTTTACCCAGTGAGAGACTATTTGGGAAAAGTAAGTTTTCATTTGTGACTAGTTATCAATTGTTGATAGCTTCTGGATTAGGGGTGGGGGCTTGTATCTACGTCCTCCTCAATGTTGGGACCCCACTATGCAAACCCAGACCTATGCAGGCCCTGTGCATGCTGCCACACTCTKTGAGTTCATATATATTTAGTCGTGCTGTTTTTAGAAGGCCTTGTTTCCTTCATATCCTCTACCCCCTCTGACTCTTATAGTCTTTCCATCTTCTCTTCCTTAGGGTTCTCTGAGCCTTGAGGGGAAGGCATTAATGAAGACGCATTTAGGACTGAGTGTTCCAAGGTTTCTTACTCTGGTATTCACTTTATGGTGTCCAGTTGTGTGTTTGTTCCCATCTGTTACAAAAGGAAAGGTCTCTGATAATGACCGAGCGAGACCCTTATCTATGAGTGTAGTAGAATGTCCTTAGGAGTCATTTTATTGCTATGTTCCTTTAGTAGAACAGTTGTTATTTGGTTTTACTCTAGGTCTCTGGCCTATCTGGTATCAAGTTCATGGCCATCTGTGCAGTGTTGGGGACAGATTCCATCTCATACAGTGGGCCTTAAGTAGAATCAGATAGTGGTTCTACTATTGGACTAGTGCATCTTGCAGGCAGGACATCAGTGTAGATCAAAGGTTTTGTAGTTGCGTTGGTGTTTACCTTTCTCCTTTGGTAGCTTGCAGAATACCTTCCAGTACCATGAATGTTAGTCCATAGAGGTGAAGGCTCTAAGGTAATTCTAACCAATTCTACTTCTCTGTTGACTGAGTTGTGTAGATGTGGTCTTCAGCAGTAGAGTCTTACCATCAGTCCAGTAACTCCATTAGCTATGACTCATTCGCAGGACTGGAAACTTGGTCTGGTGATGGGGAGTTTTTATCTGGGCTATGCCTCCCTGTTATTTAGCAGTTGCACTTAGTCACCTTCAGCTATGTATGTGCGTATTTAGGAAGCGTCTGCTGCGGTAGACTTCCACATGGCTCTTGCATGGCCCTTAGYTTTACCTAGCCCTCCCTGTGCTCCCTCCCTCATCCTCCTCTGCCCCCCCATCTGATTGCCCTGTCCTGCTTTCATGAGTGTGTCCCTGATTTCTGGCTTAATGCCTGACTCTACCCCTCTGTGTCCTAAAATATCCTAGAATACTGCACACCAGACAACTTGAGTTAGTTATATCAACATTTGGAATGGATAGTGGATAATGGAAAATTGAGGGACTTGATAATGAACAATGGTTTAAAGAACGCGAAAACATTTTTCTTTCAAGGCTGTTAAATATAGTGTTCTAAATGATCAATACCTTCTTATGATATCCTTAGTCATCTGTGAGAAGGTTTTTCCACCTAATTAATTTTTTACAGTTTCATCCCTACTGTTTAACATTGTTGTCTAGGGCTGGAGAATGCTGGGTATGGTGGCATCAGCCTGTAAGTCACAGCGTGGGGCTGTGAGAGGAGTCAGGCAGTTGAAGGCCAGCTTATGTAGCCAGACTCTGTCAAACTAAACAAAAGGAGAAAGAAACAGTGTTTGAATAARATGGAACACATTTAAAAATTAATTTTCATTCCTTCGCCATATATTATGAGTATATATTTTTACTCATTTTAAAATGTTAGATATAAAATTAAGTTTTAAAGATGTTTTTACTTCTGGCTTCATAGTCTTTTGTTTATCAGGTCACATGTGTTGTGAGCACTCTAAAGGCAGTCTATCTCTGTCATAAAGCATTTACTGAACTAGTGTGGTTAGTATTGGTCTCCGTTAGAGCAATCATGATTGTCTATGGCTTTTAKGAAAGAGAAAATGGACAAGTTTTCATGTCATTTCATTTTAAACTTGATTGTGGAAGTTTTCTTCACTCAGCTGAAAAAAACAATTTTATATTCATATAACATTTCTTCATTAGTGTTTTCTGGAATTTGGTCTATCTTGAAAGATAGATAAAGATATCTATCTTTATCTTTATCTCTTGAAAGATATTTTTTTATAGAAAATTTTAATATGGAAGGATTCCACAAGAAAGTACTTGAATCATATATTTGACTTCAAAGATCTTATACAAATAAGTATTAATAAATACCTTAAAACTTGGTAACTTTGAAGTAACACCCACTTAACCTTAGGTTCTGTGGGCAAGGGTATCCACCTATGGTTCAGCAGTATCCTACTTCCTTCTCATAATGCTGCAGTCAAGGTATCAGCCAGGGAGGATCTTCTCCAAGCTTGCTTAAAGTATAGTTCACTTCTTAGCTCATTGCTGAATGATTTGATAGTCACTTTGGATGTGACTTTTAACTGAATCCAGATCTCAGCTCTTTTCAGTCTCTTATTGTTCAGGTGTGTGTATGTGTGTGTGTGTGTGTGTGTGTGTGTGTGTGT
>BDUI01001444.1:11805-23461 GCA_002335545.1 Apodemus speciosus
GTTCATAGCAGCCTTATTTATAATAGCCAGAAGCTGGAAAGAACCCAGATGTCCCTCAGTGGAGGAATGGATACAGAAAATGTGGTATATTTACACAATAGAATACTACTCAGCTATTTAAAACAATGAATTTATGAAATTTTTAGGCAAATAAATAGAAGTAGAAAATATCATCCTGAGTGAGGTAACCCAATCACAAAAGAACACACATGGTATGCACTCTCTGATAAGTTGATATTAGCCCAGAAGCTCAGAATAAACAAGATACAACCCACAGACCACAGAAAACTCAAGAAGGAGGCAGACCAAAGTGTGGGTGCTTCAGGGCTGGGAATGTAGCTCAGTTGGTAGTGTTTGCTTATCATGTAGGAATTCCAGTACTACATAAAATTGGGCATGATGGTGCATGCATGTAATCTTAGTACTCAGGAAGCAGGGGTGTGAGGGAAGATCTGAATTTCAAGGTCATCTTCAATTCTAGAGTGAGTTCAAAGACAGCCTGGGATACATGTGATTCTGTCCAAACCAAACCAAAAACAAAAATAAAAAACAAAGAGGAGGTAGGTCCATGTGAATTCACTACTTGCTCAGCCATTATAGACATTTTCTATCAGTTCACTTTTGTAAAGAATCAGCTTATTTCAAATGAAAGATTCTGTAGCATTGAATAGATATGAGTATTAACTCCCAAAGCTTTTGATGGAGGTAGGACTTTGCAGCCTGTTTACCTGCCATTTTCCAGAATAGTACTGTACTCCTGTTCCAGTTTCTTTGGGGCATCACTTGAGGGTTTATTTAGAGAACTCTAGAGAATATTTGAACTAAGAAAAAAGTGTAGATGAGACCTACCTTATAGTGAAGCTTCCTTCCCTCTCCCTTGCCCTTTACCACCACCTTTATCAACATGCACAGAGCTTTGATGAGTACCTTGAGATGCGGGTGGAACAGAATGATAAAAATACATTTCCAATAGTTCTTTACAAAGCAGATGGTCTGCAGTAAGCTCTGTATTTCTGACCAAAACTGATTCCATAAATTGTCTTTTGAAGTTTAGATAACTAAACGAAAATAATAAAACAAAAATTAAGGCAGAAAAAACATATTTTCCCACCTCCTGATTAAAAAACACCATGAGACATGTAGTAGGTTTAGTATACTGCAGTAAGCTATCAGCACAGTGATGAAGTGTGCATCAGGTAGTTCCTGCTGGGTACAATATGCCCTGAAGTCTAGTGCCTTTACACAACTGATTATTTCTCTCTTGATTCTGTGGATCGGTGGGACAGTTCTGGTGTGGATGGGTTCTTCTAATCCCTGGTGGCAGGTTGACTGGAAAATGATTGATCTAGAGCAGAGTGATTCCCATATTTGATGATGAGCAGGATTTGGTTAAGCGGTTATGCATTTCTGCTTTTAGGCAGCTTCTATCTTTTAAAGATATCTTCCTTCCCCTTTCAGCTAATGTAGGCCAAGCTGGCCTCAAACTCATGGTCCTTTTGTCTTATTCTCCCCAGTACTGGAATGACAGGCATATATCACCATGCCTGGC
The DNA here is from genome assembly GCA_002335545.1 of Apodemus speciosus. NCBI lineage: Eukaryota > Metazoa > Chordata > Mammalia > Rodentia > Muridae > Apodemus > Apodemus speciosus. The sequence continues at coordinate 13,355 of BDUI01001444.1, forward strand.
CTACAGTTTATCTTTCTTTGCCTCTCTGGTGAATACAACACTTTTGAACACTCCCATTTTTCTCTTGACAGTGTTTTCTTCTCTGATTTCTGAGATACCACTTGACATCTTCTCTGCCTTCTTCATTGAATGTTGGTGATGACTCAGGTTTGTTTCTGCTCATTTTCTCTGCTCATCCTATAGCAACCATGAATGAGTTAAAACCAGCCATATGGTTTTCTTTTCTTTTGTCTAGGTATAAGTTCTTGTGTATACAAGTGTATAATATGTGCATGTACATGCAAGTCAGAGGTCCACGTCAAGTGTTTGCCTTGAGCACTCTCTACTTTTTTTTAAAAAAAGATTATTTTTGTTTTTTGGGTATGCATGTATGTGTTGTATCATGTACATGCCTGTACTCACCAAGGACAGAAAAGGGCATTGACTCCCCTGAAACAGGAGGTAAAGCTGTTTGGAAGCTGCCATGTCAGAGCTAAGAACCAATCTAGGTCTTATGCAAAAGCAGGAAGTGCTTTCAAACCACTGGGTCTTCTTTCTATGTCTCCAATTTAGTTGTTTTTTGAGATAATGTCTCTCAGTGAACCTAGAACATTCCACTTTGGCCAGACTATCTAGCCAGTGAGATCCAGGGATCTACCTGTTTCTGCTCCCCAGTGCTAGGGTTACAGATGCACACAGCTGTGGCTGGCTTTCATGTAGGTGCTAGGAATCTGAACTCAGGCATTCATGTTTATATAATAGGGATGCTACTGACTGAGCTATCTCTCAAGCTCCCACTCTCTTATGTTTTAATGACTTTATTTTCTGTTGACTGCCAGTTCTATAATTATCAAGTTGCTCTTCTCAATTTAAGACTGTCCCAGGCAGCTTTACTGTGACATTCCACATACTACTTAAACTTGTATCTTCAGCTCAGTAAATTACCATCTACTCAGTTATTCTAGCTAGAAATCTGGGAAAGCAGTTTCTCTCCCTTACTTCCTACTCAGTAAACAGCCCAGCATCCTCAGAATATCACCCGGACATTCCCCTGCTCTATACAGTGGTGCGGGGAGCCGAGTGTGGACGCTATTACAAGATGRCACCCGCTCCCTTGGTTATCGAGGTAAACAACTCCATATATGGCAATGCTCTATGGATTGCAAGTCCTGCGCCTTGCGCGTGCGCAGAATGAATCTTGTCCTTGGCCAATCCCGCGGCCCTCTGGTGTCAGCAGGTTGGTGGCAGCCTGTCTTGGTGAGCCGCGTATCCCTTACCCTCTATATAAGCAGCCGCCATCCTATTCTCGGGGCCCCTCGCTTCCTGCTCTCCCCTCAACCAAGAGGCTCCTCAATAAAGCATGATCCAAGAAGAATCCTCGAGTGGTGGTCGTTTCTCCTCGCTGGTCGAGGCGTTCGCCGCACAGTGGAACCAGCCAATGCCTTCTAAGCTCTGATATCAGCTAGTTCCTGATGCTATATAGCCAATCAGAGGTCCTGCAAGACTCAATAGTGTGGATTTTTTTTCCTTAACAAGGATGAGCTCCTTCTGTTACTTCAAAGAGTCTAGCCCAGCAAATTATTGGTCCTTGTCTGCTGTCATTCTCTGTGGGACTAGCTAATCACTTATTAGAAAGTTCATCACATTCAATCTTTTCCTATAATGAATGTTTTCCAGTTTGTTCTTACATTATAAATACAGTTTTGTCTTCTTATCACTATAATCCAAGGGAGAGGTTCTTACCTGTGGGTTATGACCCCTTTGTGAGGAAGGTCAAATGACCTTCTTATAGGGATTGCATATCAGATATACTACATACCAGATAAGATTCATCATAGTAGCAAAATTAGAGTTATGAAATACTAACAGAAAAAAAATTATGATTGGGCATCACCACAACCTGATGAACTATATTAAAGGGTCACAGCATTAAGAAGGTTGAGAACCACTGATCTAAGAGCTTATGGAATATTAATTTACTATGATGCTATCACATTTAACAATGTTCTGTTCAGCAGATGGATTTCATTACAAGAAAAGTACAGTAATAAGTTATGGCATTAAAATTTGCCACTTAGTATGTACCCGGTTGCTTGAGAGATGGTGGCCTGATAAAATGGTGGAATGACTTAATTAAAATTGACTTAGGGTACCAGATGGGAGATCTTGTTCTGTGGGGTTGGGATGCTGCTTCTCAGTATGTGACATATGCTTTGAGCCAATGACTCATATACGATATGTTTTTCCCTATATGTATATAATTTAGAGACCACTATCCCTTTTCCTGTTTCCAAGGAATGGATATTCTCATTATTAACTGCAGTTGAGGTAGTCACCTGGCTCCTTGTAACACTGAACTAACAAGCAGAGAGAATATCAGCTGAGATGCTTGATCATGACTAAGGGTGGGAATTGGGTTCCTGCTATATAAGGAGAGTCCAGAGGGAATTTTTCAGTGCCTCTATTTTTAACAGTAAAAGTCCAAGTATATAGTGATTCAGTACATACGAGACCCTCAAAGATTCAGTTTTCAGGAATGAAAGAATGGATCACACCCACTCCCCTGCCCCCTGCCACCATTAACACTGCCGAAAGAACTGCAAGTCAATGTTGTAGCTGAAAGAGAAAAATAGAAAATGTGTTGTGGAAGAAAAAAGTGGTAAGTAAGTACCAATTGTAGACATGATTATGAATTGCAGGGTACGGCATAATTTATTATACATGGATTGATGAATAATATTATTATTTCATAGTAATTATATTTTAAGTTAGTTTTAAGTCTCTTTCTCTCTCGCTGTGTGTGTGTATGTGTGTGTGTGTGTGTGTGTGTGTGCATGTTTGCACATGATCAAGAAAGCCAGAGGTATCAGGTTATCTTGGAGCTGAGCTACAGGCATTTATGAACTGCCTAAGTTGAGTACTGGGGTCTGAACTCGAGTTCTCAAAAAGAGCAGAAGCTGCTCTTAACCACTGAGCTATTTCTCATCCTTCTTCCCATCATTTTTGATAAGGAGTGTTGGTGATGTTGACTTTGTAATTTAATGTATCAATCATTAAACTACAGGGAGCCATATTTGGTATTTACAGGAGGGATTCCATGATGCTGGGAAAACTAGTACTTAAGTCATAAAACTGAGGAAGTAGGCCTTCTTCTCTCTCTTTTGTAGGAAGCTAATAAGCTTAAACTTCTTATGTTTAGCAGAAGCAAGAGTTTGATAAATGAGTATGAGGTAGGATCGATATTGAATAGCTTGAGTAGTTGACTGCATTAGTCCTGCCTATTTGCCATCAGATCTGTTTTATACCTTTCTCCAGCTCTGCTCTGTGTGTATCCTAAAGGCTGACTCCTATGGGCTATATTCCCTGGTCTCCCAAGTCATCAGGCCTGGAACCGGACTTGGAGTAGATTAAAGTGTTGGGTAAAGAAAGACTGTAGTATCTTTTCACATTTGCTCTCTGGTGTGGGAAGGTTTTCCAGCTGTGGCTACATCTCTGGCTTCCATTCTTGCATGGTCTTCCTTTGGGCAATCCTGGCTTCAGTAATACTGCTGGGGCTTTCTCAAGGGGAGCAGGAGCTTCTTACTTTTGCTGATCTCAGGAGTCTTTCTCTGTGCTGTTTAGCTCCCTGATCCTCTCATTGTTCAGTCAACTCTTCATTAAATCTCCCAACTTAATGGAATCAAATTCCTGTACTTTAAGCGGATCAGAGGCAGTGCCTTCCTATTCACCTTTAGCTACCATTGCCTTGCAGGTAATAATAGACCACCACCTTTAATGTGGGCTACCCATTACACCTCCCCCAGCCCCCTCCTTCTTACACTTACACTTACAGGTTCTGCTTCTTTAGAGTTCTTCTGTTCTTTAGAGTATCCATTGAAAAATGTAGGTTCACAAGTAATCTTTTCTTTAAAAAATGAAACCACTTAACATTGCAACCTAGTAAACTGTGTCTTTTCTACTCAGCACCAGGGTTTTGTTTAGAATCTGAGAAGCCTGGGACTAGAGAAATGGTTCAGGTGCTAGGCCTATCTGCAGTCTCAGTGCGTGGGAGGCGAAGTCTCTGGAACAAACTAGTAAGGTTAACGGAATTAGGGAGCTCTGGGTTCAAGTGAGTGATATGTCCCAAATATGTCTGAGAATGACTGAGGAAGATGCTTGACATCAATCTCTGACCACCACATACAAGCACACACCTGCATACCAACTGAGCAGCTGGAAAGAAACCCCTTAAAGTGACACTAGAAAGACACCATTCATTTTTACTACTTTAAGCATTTTCCTCATCTTTGCTGAAATGTAAACACATCAACATCAGTTTTGTAGAACCGTGAAAGGCAGCCCGGTTCCTGGTGGAGCTATGGCTAGAAACCCTGGTGACCCTAAAGGGATAGAAGATGTTTCCACCCCCTCCTGGGGAACCAGACTCCTGGCTGGAAGCTGCAGCCATGCCAACAAATGCCTTAAGACCATGGGCTGCTTCTTTTCATAGGGATCCACAGTGGGGAACAATGGAGAGAGCTTTCACCTAAAGAGCTATTGTCTAACCTCCTGTAGAAGACCTCTCTGAACTTCCAGCCATGGCCACCACTAAGTCCAAGCCCAAGCCCAAGCCCAAGCCAGCCCACCAACAAGCCACGGACTCTCTCCCCACAGGACCAGCAGGTGTGCTCCCCCTTTTCTCCTTGGCCCCAAGCTAGATCTAGCCCAAGGGCCCCCACTCAATTCTCAGATCTTCAGCAGTTCCCATTGGTGCCTGGGTGTCGGAGAGCTTGAAACCAGACAGCCCTGGCTTCCTTGCAGGACTGGGGACCCCTGAGCCAGCTCTGGCTGTCCACCACCTCAGATTCTGCTTCCCCACTCTGGGAGCAGTGTCCCACAGCTTCCCCATAGCCCGACACCCACCCTTCGACAGGGTCAGGTAAGCACAGTCAAAACACCAGTGTCCTGCCTCCTGAAAAGTTTGAGCCCTGTGGTGGAGCAGCCACAGAACACTGCTAACAGTACACAGTTTGCCTCCCTAACTTCAATCTTCTTTCTACATTCACCAGAAACATGGTGAAATCAATACATTGATCAAGTAGTTACTTCTTCTGACAGTGCAGTATCAGAATGTTTATTATTTTTTAAAAAAAAACAGAATTGTATAAGGAAGAAATATGCAGCATCAATAATTCTATACCCTTCCCTAATCAATGTTAGCAAGTCATTAGCTAAGCTTCTGGTGTTTTGTATTTGTTTTAAAACTAAACTTTTGATCCTTCTGTCAATATTAGTTTTAAAGAGAATTTTTATGAAGGTGCTTGTAGGTTCATGTGCACACATAAGGAGAAAAATCGAAGAGAGCCTGCATGCGCTTTACTTGTGTTTGTCCAATGTGGATATTTTGTGAAACTATAGAGATGATATTGACTTCGATAGAGTGTAATGGTCTCATTCAGATTCCAGTTTTTCCTGTGGTTATTTCTGTACAAATGTGTGTCTGTGTATTACATGCTGTGTTATTATATCACTTCTGTGGTTCCATTTATCCACGACCATAGCCTATACTACAGGAATTTCTTATGTTTCCCTTTTATAACCACTCTTATTCCACCTCTCTCACTTAGTGTCTCCAAACTCTGCCAATGTCTTTTCGGCCTTTCATTTCTAAACTGGTATCTCGAGAAGTCATATGATAGAATCACATAGTATTTAACTTTTTGTACTTGGCTTTTTTTTATGATTCCTTGGGCATTACTTAACAATGTTTATTATATCAGTAGATCCTTTTGGTTGTTTTTTAATTGCTGAGAAATTCAAAAGCATAGATGTACCATAGTTTACTTATTCACCTGACACAGTCAATGATTCAGCTATTATTAATGAAACTGCTATGAACATTGGTGTACATGTTTCTTTATGAATACTAGTTGTCATTTATCTTGGGTAAATTCCCAAGAGTGAAGTTGCTAGGTAATAGGGTAGCTGTGTATATTTAGTTTTAGTTTTTCCTTTTCCTTTTTTTAAAAAAAATAAACACAGTAAGTGTCAAGCTGTTTTCAGAAGGGCTGTACTATTTTACACCTCCACCAGCAATATTAGTGATCCAATTTTCCCATATGCAGAATTTTGTAGTCACTAGTGTGTGTGTGTATTATATTTTACTCTTTTAATATGTGTGTAGTGTTACACTATGATGATTTTGTGGTATGTATATGTATAATGGCTTCAAATTAAGTAAACTGTTTTCTTCTGCTTAATTCTTCTTTTCTAAAATTGTTCCTGCCATTCCAGTTTTTATACACTTGCATAAATTTTATAATAACCTTATCCCTCTGTAGAAAAACATCTTTATCTGACTTTGATAAGCATTATATTAAAGCCATATATCAATTTGAGAAGACCTGATATATTTACTACATTAAATCTTCTCCTACATGAACATGACATATTTCTCCATTATTTAAATCACCTTTCATCAACTTTTTACATTTCTCAGCATGCAAGTCCTATATATATTTTTTACAGTCTCACTGAAGAGTTTAATGTTCTTCTGGGCAATGCTTTTCTGGTGTTCATTGCTACACTAGTACAACCAAAATGCAGTGATTAATTTTTTCTTTTGAGACAGGCAGGTTCCTACTGTATATTCCAAACTAGCCTAGAACTCACTGTGTATATCAGGCTGGTCTTGAACTCACAGAAATCTACCTGCTTCTACCTCCCAAGACCTTGTATTAAGTTTTTCTACCATGTCATAGGAACATAGATAGGTTCTTATTTACCTAATCTATCTGTCTGTCTGTCTATCTACCTATCTGTCTATCTATCTATCTATCTATCTATCTATCTATCTATCTATCTATCTATCTATCATCCATCCATCCATCCATCCATCCATCCATCCATCCATCCATCCATCCATCCATCCATCCATCCATCTATCTATCTATCTATCTATCTATCTATCTATCTATCTATCTATCTATCTATCTGAGACAGGAACTTATCGTATAATCCAGGTTCTCCTGGAACACATTTTCAAACAGGAGCTCTGTTTGTCGTCACCTCTCAAGTGCTAGGTCTGCAGTTGTGTACCAACATACCTGGTGTCACAAGTTGAATTTCACGTGTTCATGTTGAATACTAAAAGCTTGCTGGATTCACTTATTATTTTTAGGGCTCTCTTTCTGCAAATAGGATTGTTTTCTTTCTTCCTCCATAATTTATATAAATTTTGCTTCCTTTTCATGCCTTACTCGGCTAGCAATAACTTCCAGCATTGTATTCCATTAGCGTGGTATACATAGAGATATTCAACTAATTCTTAATCTTAAGAGTCAATGCATTTAGGTTTTTACCATTAAGTATAGTACTGGTTATTGGATTTTGGTTTTTGTAGACACATTTTGCCAAGTCCAAGAAGTTCACCTTTATTCCTTTTTCTGAAGACTTTTCTTCATTAATGTATGGAGAGCTTTTATTTTCAAATTTTCTCTCCACATCAGTAGGTACAATCATGAGCTTTTTCTTCTTTACTTTGTTAGAATATGTGAATGTTTACATGGATTTGCAMATTTGAAATTAGCCACTTTTTTGTTCTGGAAATTGAAGCCAATACCTTGCAAGTGCTAGGCAAGTACTCTGTCACTGAGCTACAGCCTCACACCCAAACCAAATCATATTTGTGTTCATATTATAATTACATATAATTATAATATATAATTGAATTGTGTTTTCTAAGATTATGTTGAGAAACATATGCCTATATTCATGAGAGTTATTTCTCTATAGTTACCTTTTTATAGTCTTTTTGTAGTTTTGTTCTTATAATATTACTGGTTTTGTAAAATGAAGTTTTTTCTCTTCTTGCATTTCTCTTCTTTCCTAGAAGAGGTTCTACAGACATAAAATTAATTCTTATTTAAATGTTTTGTAGAATTCTCCAATAGAAAAGCATCAGGCTGAAAGATCCAATTTTGAGAGTTTTAAAATTATAGGTCTGGTTTTCTAAATAATTATAAGGAATTCGAATAATCTTTTTTCATATTGAGTTAATTGCCATAGTTTGTGTGTTGTGAAGAATTAGCCTGTTCCATAAAGTTAAATTATTGAAGGAAATTAGGGCAGAAAGTCAAGTAGRAACCTGAAAGAGAAACCATGGGGGAACACTGCTTGTGTTCACTCATTGGTTCATACAGAAATAATGGAGGAATACTGCTTATGCTCACTCAGTGGCTCATACTTATCCTTTTTTATACAGCTCAGGACTACCTGCCTAAGGATGGGATGATTCCCAGTAGGCTGGTTCCTCATACATCAGATGATGATGATGATGATGATGATGATGATGATGATGATGATGATGATGATAAACCATCTCCATAGACATTTGCACAAGGAAATCTAGCTTAGGCAATTTCTAAATGGAGGCTCCCCTGTCTGATGACTGTAGACTGTGTCAAGTTGACAAAGCTAAAGAAGATATACAGTATCAGCATTCTTGCATTAATTCCTTCATAGTTTATCTTTTTATGACCTTTTACTTTAACCAATCTATGCAATAAATTTGAAGTAAAGTTCATAAAAGGAAAATATATAAAGGAGAATATAGAATCATAACATTTTTTAATCCTATCTAACCTTTGGCGTATGTCTAGTCTATTTATAATTTTATGTGTTAATGTTTAGTTATCATTACCTTTTTATTATTTATTCTCCTTTCCCCCCCCCCACTGGGTCTCACTCCTCTTTTTATTTGTATGTGTATATTCTTGGAATAATTTTTTTAGAATATTATCTCGATTTACTGTTGTGTGACACTTTTTCTTGGGAGAGACAATATATATACCTACTCATCCCAGATGGGGAACTGATGACAGACTAAAGTAGGGATACCACCAAAGTCCAACTTGGTGAAGCAATGAGTTTTACTGGGGATGCTTATAGGAATGTAGGTGAGGGGTTACTCACCCAAGCAGGAATGACTCAAAGAGAGCTGTATCACCAAAGTCCATCCAAGCATGGGTGATAGCACCCAAAAACTGAAAAACTAGAGCATACTTCATAACCTGCAGGTAACTTAACAAGTTGCAGACTATCCTTTCCAAGTGGTTCAGATTATTGGAGCCTCATCCAGACTTCTCAGATGGTGTGGTACTTTGAATAGGTTTATCCTTTATTGACTCATGTGTTTCAATACTTGGCCCATGGGTAGTGGCACTATTAGGAGGTATGGCCTTGTTGGAGTAAGTGTGTCCCTGCAGGAGGGAGCTTTGTGGTCTCCTAGTGCTTAAGCTCCATCAAGGGTAGAATCAGATTCTCCTCCTGGCTGCCTTCAAATCAAGATGTAGAATTCATAGCTCCTTCAGTGTAGAGCATGATTCTGATGCTTTGATTAGGAATCAGTTTACTAAGGCTGAAAGTCTTTTGGAACTTCAATTGGATTTTACTATATCAATAAAGATGCCAATAGCCAATGACCGAGCATGAGGTGGGACACTGATCAGCTATGTAAGTTTTTGGGTTAGTGGCCTCTGGCCACTTCCCTGACTGGGTCTGGGTTAGCAGGGGAAGCTTTAGGAGTGTCCAGTCATTGAGTCAGCCAAGACATTTCAAGATCAAAAAACCCAGGATAGTGAAAACTATTCTCCAAAACAAAAGCTCTACTGGGAAAATCACCATCCCTAACCTCAAGTTCTACTACAGAGCAATAGTGATAAAACTGTATGGTATTGTTACAGAGACAGGCAGGAAGATCAATGGAATAGAATTGAAGACCCAGATATGAACCCACACACCTACTATCACTTTATATTTGTCAAAGGAGCTAAAAATATCCAGTGGAAAAAAGGCAGCATTGTTAACAAATGGTACTGGATTAACTGGAGGTCAGCATGTAGAAAAATGCAAATTGACCAATTCTTATCTCTTTGTACTAAGTTCAACTCCAAGTGGATCAAGGACTTCCACATAAAACCAGATACACTGAAACTAATAGAAAAGAAACTGTGGAAGAGCCTTGAGCACATGGGCACAGGGGAAAATTTCCTGAATAGAACACCAATGGCTTATACTCTAAGAACAAGAATCGACAAATGGGACCTGATAAAACTATTAAGCTTCTGTAAGGCAAAGGACACTGTCGAT